>JAKCPI010012461.1:0-62003 GCA_023213315.1 Euborellia annulipes
AAAAGTAACGGCCTCTGGCACTTCAGTAACGGAAGTGAAAGGGATAGAGCAGCAGCCCTGCCAATCCAGAGAAGTCTGCCACAAGCAAATAACACCCAAGCTAATAATAACTGAAAGTCCACCAAAATTAAATTACCAAAACGATTTAGAAATCGAAATGTCACCAAAAGTCCATAAAAGTTTTAATACAAAGCATCTACAACTATCTAAGATTTACAATGATAATAGAAAACGTCACCAAATCATTGAATTAAATCAATATTATTTTCTGATTTCCCTTCCTAAATTACAAACGCATTATTGCCAATTTTATTTATCTGTATTGCCATTTAATCATATTTCGCGTCTTCGAAATAATTAAACTCCCAATTTTTGCCAATTTAATTGAATCCTATCTTCACCAAATTTGTCATTTTACCCGGAATATGACCATTTGCACCCGGATTGTATCATACCTCAAATCTTAAATCAAAATAATATTTTATCTTTGAATAAATTCAATAAATAAATCTAAATATATCTTATAATTTTAAATATTCTCTTTTCATGAATAAAACTTTTTATGTCTGACTAAACATCCAACTTCGCATATTGTAAATTTTAATATATATTGAAAATTAATACATTAGGTTGGTGGGTTCACAAATCACTAAAACAAAATTTAATAAATAGATAAAAATAAAAAATTTTTTTTTGAATAAATAAAAAAAAAAAAAAAATAAAAAATTATCTAAATCATATTAAAACTAATATTAAATTAATAAAATAGAAAAATCTAAATAATAATAAATCTAATTATATACAACACTACACTTTGAAATTGTACACAACACATACACTCAAATAATTTAACTAAATGCTGAGGCATATTAAAAATTTTATATTGTAATTTCAAACGCGATGAAGCACATTAGAGGAAACATTAAATATAAGAAGTCTTTTAAAGTTTTCTAGCCAATTTAATCATAAATAATTCAATTTAATTTTCTATAATTTAATTTTAACTTCACATATTTTTATATAAAATAATCATACTTAATAATAAATAAATATTTAATGGATTCAAATTCTAAGTTTTCTAAACAATTTAGTTAGGGCCACTCAGCTGAGGCATTGGACTTCTGATCTGGTAGTCTGGATGTCGTCGATGTATCTTTTTCTGATTGGATGTAAATCATCATTGTTATAAATATTTTGATTCTGAATAACTACACTATCGCAAGCCATTTATACAAAGGCGAACGCTACCCCAAAAGTTAATCATAAAAGGTGGAGACCAACAAACTCAAAATATAATAAAAATAATAAATAATATTAAAGGGCAAAGTTCCCAAATAAATAATATAAAAGGGCAAAGTTCCCAAACAAATAATTACTAAAGGGCAAAGTTCCCACATTCACTTATCAAGGGCAAAGTTCCCACATTCATTTTTTAGGGCAAAGTTCCCACATTCAATTTTAAGGGCTAAGTTCCCATAAGTTAGAATCATTAGGGTTTTGTGTAGAAGTAGTAGGTTGGGACGTAGTTAATTCAAATTTGATAATGTGCAAGCATGTGCTTAGTTAAAATTTTACGACAAATGCCATAACTGTTAGTATTCTGATCGGAGGATGGTTTGTCGTCGGCATTCTGGATTTGCCGAAAGGAGGTTCGTGTATCAATGAGAGGCATAGTAAGATATTAGTATAAATACTTAAATATTAAAATAAATAATAAAACTTCTTATATTTAAACTCAAATCGATGTGATTCATCTAGTTCTATAAAAAAAAAAAAAAAAAAAAAAAAAAGTTCTTAATTAAAATAATTTTGTAAAAAGTATTTTTGTAAAGTGAAGTTATTAGTGATTCAGTGCAACTCAGTGTTTCCGAAAAGAATTCTATCTATAGAGTTTCAAGATGCGGAGGATGGTATTCCTAAAAATGTAACATGTAGTTCCTACCATGTTCCATTTGAAGGAAGGGGATGTAATACCTAAGGCATTTGGCCTTAAATATTATCAGGAATCATAATTAAATTCGAAAGTTTTATTTTAAAGAAGGGAAGATTTAAATAAAAATTCAAATAAAATTATTTAGAAAATTAATATTTATTCACAAAGAAATACAACAAAAAAAAAAGATTCCATTTAAAATAAGAATAAAGTTTATTCTATTCTATAAATGTTTAAAATATAAAAAAAAAAAAAAATTATACAAAAAGAAAAGAAGAGAGAATGTTCTAGAAGCATGAAAAGTGGGGAGGATTTCACGACTCAACTACCCCCCACTACCGAGACAAGTGGGGAGTCTCAGCGTGGACGAAGGGGGTTGAAGGACGGGGAAAGAGACAAGCCAAGCAAGGAGGGGAAGATTGGTAGCTTGGGGAGAGGACAGGAGATCTCAACGGGACAGACCACGAGAGCTCAACGATAGACACAGAAGGCGCTCCCTAACAGTTTACCTATACCAAACATAATCCAATATCTCAGTATTATTTTATATCAAAGTTATTAATTTCCTCATATTTATAATAAATTTAAACTGTGAAGAGAGGAGAACCTGAAACCAAGAAAACGAAGCAACATAATTTCCTTGTTACGGCAATCTACAAACCAACACTCTTACCTGGCGTTTCGCATCTTGAAGACTTCAAAACGTTAAGTACACCTTCAACAACATTCCAATTAAAACATGATCATGAACATTTTTAATAATTCCAATAACTTTTTAAATTCTCAGCTGAACTTTTAAACGTACTAATACTATATAACTAAAATAAATAAATAACTATTATTAAATTCAAAAACATTTCTCAATTTATAAATTTATACTTTTATATTATATTTTCATATTAAACACAATTTACTTTTATTCTAATAATTCAAATATAACACTTTAAACAAAGAACGTTCTTAAAACATATAAATAAATAAAAATCCATGGTATGTAATTTGCCTTTTGAGCCCATTTCAAATACAAAACACTATTATTAATATATATATTCAACTGATAAAATTTACCAAAAATTAATTTAAATTTCTAAATAAACCTTATTATTACTATACATATTTTCAACTCATAATTTTTTGAGAATATTTAAAATCTCTAAATAATTATAAACAAATATTTTTTTTAACATTAAATTTCGATCATTTTTATAATACGATTTTTGCTTTTCAAAGATAAAGATTATTTGATCTCCATTCAATTAATAAATCAAACTTTCCTAAATTTCAATTATTGTTTTTTTTTAAACCTCAACAATTTTATTATTATTTAGTTTAAGCCACTTTTGGTGAGAATTACATTCCGGATAAAAAAAAAACTATATTCTATTCAAAGCAGATACTCCCTTATTAACTGAGCTACACAAAAATTTCAGCAGGTTCTTTCGACTAAGTATCTCTTAGAAATATTTAGACGAAATTTCCTTTAGCGAAGCAGAATTTTTAAAACAAATAAATCCTGTCACATAGGAGATTCCCCTATCCTGTGGCTGATGGGTGCGCCTTTTGTGCTCCTGGTGACTTCAACTCCATAGTAAGGGTGGGTGCCAGACAGTACATAACGGGCAAGGCGTTACAAGCTTATGAATGCCTTTTAATAAATGAATGATGACTTTTGCAGAAAAACTTCATTTTGACTGCATTTTATGAAGTTAAACTTGGTGTTGCGTATACGCAACGCCGGGAAGAAATGGGTTAAGCTAATTCCAAGCTTATTTTAAGCTAACAAAACAACCTTGCCCTTAGCTAGTTTTGTTAGCTAATTTTAAGCTTATTTTAAGCTAATTTCAAGCTTATTTTAAGCTAACAAAACAACCTTATTTTTAGCTAGTTTTTTTAGCTAATTTTAAGCTAATTCGGTAAGCTTGCTGCTAGCTTAGAAAAGCGTTACAAAATAAGCTTAAACTAAGCTAATTTTGTTAGCTAATTTTAAGCTTAAACTTAGAAAATTAGCTTAATATTAGCTAATTTTAAGGTTGAATTTCTACCTGGGTTGGCTGCAAAGTCTCATATACCCAAAAAAATAAATTTAATTTATTAAATAATTTTAAATAATTTTTCTCCCCCATTAATCAGACAATTTATTTGAATTAATTTATATTTTAATTTCAATTTATTTTTTCTTTTATTATTTAAAATATAAAATTATTAAAGTGAGATTTAATTGACAATTTAAAATTAAAAAAAAAAAAAAAAATTATTCTTTTTAAATTAATTTTCGAGTGATTTAATTAATTAGAAATAAATATAAAAAATTCTCCAATTAAATTTCACATGTTAGATAACCAGAGAATATATATATATAAAAAAAAAAAAAAAATTATATTCTTTAAAACAATTGATTTCTTTGTCACTTTTTAATGGGCCCCTTAATAACCCCCAGATTGATGAAAGAAGACGTCATAAGGCAGGCAGGCAGGCGGTGACCTCCACCTTTTTAAAGACAAGGGGGGAGGGACAAAGGAGAAGACGAAATCACCTCAACTAATTGCAACAGAGACAGAGAGATATTTTATAGATCTTTTTATTCTATTAAGAAGAATAAAGAAAATTTAATGAATATTTATAAGTCTCTGAGACGCTCATAAAAGTCCCATAGATTTAAATTATTTTTTTTTTATTTTTTGCCAATTTGAAACACTTATTAAAAATAAACTTAAAAAAAAAAATGCCCTTTGAGACGGACGGAGGTTTTATTAAATCTTTACGAGCGATTTCGTATTTAGTTTTCATTTTTTTCTTTATCCATCTAATATTTATTTAAGGTATATGAAAATTTTGAATTTAATTTATTTATATATGATTAATTATAGAATATTAATTGTGAGATTTAATTTTATTTTAAATTTTATCTTTAATGCATTAACTTCAAAATAATTCTATAAATTTTCATGGGATTTTTTTTCTCAAGTATTATTATGATATAATTTATATCAAATTTAAATTACCATATGAATTTCAAAAACTACTTGACGGATTTTTATGGGAATAAAATAAAGAAATATTTTTTTTTTTTTTTTTTTTTAATTGATGGTGTTTTTTCGGCATCGGAGGATGTTTTGACGCCTCTATTAAATTAAATTGATTGGGGGCAGTGAGTCCTATCATTAGGGATTTTCTATGAATTTTATAATTTATTTTTTTAAGAATCTAAATATTAATATTATTCATATATATTTTCTCTCTTTGTTTCAGGTATGTATTTTCAAGAAAACATGCTGTCAGAAGGGCACTGGAAGGGAATAAGGTAGAGCAACAGCCCCCAAGATCGTTGCCGTTGAACAATACTGGAGCACGAATGGGTGGCACTGTGTGGAACCTCCTGCGGTATAAATAATAATATCTATATATATAATAGCGAAGTGTCCGTCCGTCCGTCTGTTACATTCTGTTTGAACTTCCCATAAATTCTCTGTTTGAACTTTCCATAATCTCTCTGTTTGAACTTCCCATAATTTCTATTTTTGAACTTCCCGTAATTTTGAAACGAAATTTTGCAGTCTTTTAGAGAACTTTATGGATAGTCTATGAAAAATACTTGATAGCGGCGTAACTAGCCTTTGAACGCGGTGGGGAGGGGGGGGGAAGCTCTTCACGACGCCGTTTTTCAAGTTGTAATATAATTTTAAAAGAAAACTATCATTTTTTACTTTCTCTTACCCTATATATGAAATATATAGAGAGAGAAAGTATTGCGATCATGTCAAAAATTCGATGTCGAGATTTTGATGGATATACATGTTTTGAGGTCCCCTGAGTCCAAAAAAGTGGGTCCCGCAAATTGGTCTGTGTGTGTGTGTGTCTGTGTGTCTGTGTGTGTGGAACCATTTTTTTAGCATGAAGGAATTGAGCTACCGGATTGAAATTTTATATTTAACTTAGGTACCTTTGAAGAATCTCAAAATAAGCTTTTGAACAAAATCGGCCAAAAAGTACTAGTACTTTACTGATGTACTTTTTCAGTTTTTTTCGATTTTCTCAAAATTCCCTCCAAGGATTTTTTTTTAAATTCATAAATGAACTATTTTTTAGATGCTCTTTAAAATGTATATTCTCATTTTGCCGTTGAAATCTTCTGAAGACCACTTTACTCTTGTTCTTCATAGGAAAGATAGAAATGGTTGCCATGGTAACGGAATTTAAATCTTTTTCTTTTTATTAGATTAAAAATCAATTATTATTTAAATTCCCATTTTTTTTAAATTTATTTGTGTCTTTAATTGTTTCAAAGAAAACATATATGTCTCTCTCTCACTTGCAAACATTATCGTCTCTCTCTACTCTTTTTACTTTCTCTTACCCTATATATGAAATATATAGAGAGAGAAAGTATTACGATCATGTCAAAAATTCGATGTCGAGATTTTGATGGATATACATGTTTTGAGGTCCCCTGAGTCCAAAAAAGTGGGTCCCGCAAATTGGTCTGTGTGTGTGTGTGTGTGTGTGTGTGTGTGTGTGTGTGTGTCTGTGTGTGTGGAACCATTTTTTTAGGATGAAGGAGTTGAGCTAGCGGATTGAAATTTTATATTTAACTTAGGTACCTTTGAAGAATCTCAAAATAAGCTTTTGAACAAAATCGGCCAAAAAGTACTAGTACTTTACTGATGTACTTTTTCAGTTTTTTTCGATTTTCTCAAAATTCCCTCCAAGGATTTTTTTTAAAATTCATAAATGAACTATTTTTAGATGCTCTTTAAAATGTATATTCTCATTTTGCCGTTGAAATCTTCTGAAGACCACTTTACTCTTGTTCTTCATAGGAAAGATAGAAATGGTTGCCATGGTAACGGAATTTAAATCTTTTTCTTTTTATTAGATTAAAAATCAATTATTATTTAAATTCCCATTTTTTTTAAATTTATTTGTGTCTTTAATTGTTTCAAAGAAAACATATATGTCTCTCTCTCACTTGCAAACATTATCGTCTCTCTCTACTCTTTTTACTTTCTCTTACCCTATATATGAAATATATAGAGAGAGAAAGTATTGCGATCATGTCAAAAATTCGATGTCGAGATTTTGATGGATATACATGTTTTGAGGTCCCCTGAGTCCAAAAAAGTGGGTCCCGCAAATTGGTCTGTGTGTGTGTGTGTCTGTGTGTCTGTGTGTGTGGAACCATTTTTTTAGCATGAAGGAATTGAGCTACCGGATTGAAATTTTATATTTAACTTAGGTACCTTTGAAGAATCTCAAAATAAGCTTTTGAACAAAATCGGCCAAAAAGTACTAGTACTTTACTGATGTACTTTTTCAGTTTTTTTCGATTTTCTCAAAATTCCCTCCAAGGATTTTTTTTTTTAATTCATAAATGAACTATTTTTTAGATGCTCTTTAAAATGTATATTCTCATTTTGCCGTTGAAATCTTCTGAAGACCACTTTACTCTTGTTCTTCATAGGAAAGATAGAAATGGTTGCCATGGTAACGGAATTTAAATCTTTTTTCTTTTTATTAGATTAAAAATCAATTATTATTTAAATTCCCATTTTTTTTAAATTTATTTGTGTCTTTAATTGTTTCAAAGAAAACATATATGTCTCTCTCTCACTTGCAAACATTATCGTCTCTCTCTACTCTTTTTACTTTCTCTTACCCTATATATGAAATATATAGAGAGAGAAAGTATTGCGATCATGTCAAAAATTCGATGTCGAGATTTTGATGGATATACATGTTTTGAGGTCCCCTGAGTCCAAAAAAGTGGGTCCCGCAAATTGGTCTGTGTGTGTGTGTGTGTGTGTGGTGTGTGTCTGTGTGTGTGGAACCATTTTTTTAGGATGAAGGAGTTGAGCTAGCGGATTGAAATTTTATATTTAACTTAGGTACCTTTGAAGAATCTCAAAATAAGCTTTTGAACAAAATCGGCCAAAAAGTACTAGTACTTTACTGATGTACTTTTTCAGTTTTTTTCGATTTTCTCAAAATTCCCTCCAAGGATTTTTTTTAAAATTCAAAAATCAATTATTTTTTAGATGCTCTTTAAAATGTATATTCTCATTTTGCCGTTGAAATCTTCTGAAGACCACTTTACTCTTGTTCTTCATAGGAAAGATAGAAATGGTTGCCATGGTAACGGAATTTAAATCTTTTTCTTTTTTATTAGATTAAAAATCAATTATTATTTAAATTCCCATTTATTATTTTATTTGTGTCTTTAATTGCTTAGGAGAAAACATATATCTCTCTCTCTCTCACTTGCAAACATTATCGCCTGTCTCTCCGCCTTCTCTCATAGGCCTAATGTTAATTTCCTATAGGAATTTGTATGTTAATTTCGATTCAAAGGGGGTCCCCTTTGGAACTTTTTAGGCATTTAAAATTTTTTTTTCCAATTCTTATGAAATTTTGTATTTATTTACGATTCTATATTGTGTATAAAATGTCCAAATATGAGATTAAAATTTTGAAAAATAACCATAGTTTATTTCAAGCAGTCAACATTTAAAATGCAAGTTTGAAACTAAGGTGCTATCGGAAACTAAATATATCTCGACACAAAAAATCTGGTGTGACCAGCACGGTGCACAACTTTCTCTTACCGAAGGGTAAGAGAAAGTTGTGTGCTGTGCGCCAGTCACACCAGATTTTTAAATTCCCCTTTCCACCTTATCTTCGCATAGGAACAATGTTAATTTCCTATAGGGATTTGTATGTTAATTTCGATTCAAAAGGGGGTCCCCTTTAGAACTTTTTAGGCATTTAAAATTTTTTTTTCCAATTCTTATGAAATTTTGTATTTATTTACGATTCTATATTGTGTATAAAATGTCCAAATATGAGATTAAAATTTTTAAAAATAACCATAGTTTATTTGAAGCAGTCAACATTTAAAATGCAAGTTTGAAACTAAGATGCTATCGGAAACTAAATATATCTCGACACAAAAAATCTGGTGTGACCAGCACAGTGCGCAACTTTCTCTTACCGAAGGGTAAGAGAAAGTTGTGTGCTGTGCGCCAGTCACACCAGATTTTTTTAAGACAATCTATGGAAAGAATATGATAAAATCACCATCCTTGAGCTAAATCTTAGATGCCCTAGGGCGCCTATGTCAGTATCGGGGGGCGCCAAAGGCTTGAAGCGCCCCCCTTCGTCCCCACCTAGTTACCTTAATGATACTGGGGCCATAAAATCTCAAAAGGGGAGGCGCAAAAAAAAACTACAGAAAATTTAGAATTTGTCCATTGAAAAGCATCGAGTTTTGTCTTGTATTATGAAAAGTTAAAGCTAATTATAATTAATTAAAATAACTAAATCTCTCAGATGAAAAATAATAAAAATTGTTATATAATTAAATTTTTATTATTTTTTTATTTTCTTAGAGTGATCAGGGATTGGGCTCGGATTTGATCAAGACAGACAGACAGACGGACACTTCTCCATTATATATTTATAGATCTCCATTAAGATAAGAGAGTGTTATATTTTAATAAGTCTGATAATTTTATTGCCTGAAATGAGTTTACTGATAAATAACGGCACTTGATGTGAGGGTCCGCCGCAAGCGGGCGGAGAGGCTAGTATATATACATTTAAAATAAAACCGCCTTAACATTTTTTGACACTCTCACTCTCAAAAAAAAAAAAAAAATCAATTGAAAGAGAGAGGAGAGATCGTATATCAGGCAAGAAATCACCTGGTTGACAGACAAGGTATGGAAAGGGAGAGACAACAACAACAACAACAACAAAATCCTTGGTTCGATTGAAAAAGACGAAGAAGGTTTTTGTGATTTTAACACACATACACATACGTTCTTCGTTCCCAGAAGATAGAAAACAGGGGATCATATGAAAAAAAAAGGGGGGTGGGGCATCTACCAATGTCGTCATCGAAATATGTATGACATATAATCAAAAAAAAAAAAAAAAAACAATGTTATTTCGTTCCATCCTCAATTACCAAAGCCATCCAAATCGATTAACTCCAAAGTTTAAAAGTAACTTTCTCGTTAATAGAGCTATCAAAGTAATTACCATCAAGAGAAAAGATATTGGACAACCCCCTCACTTCTACCTGAATTTAGAGCCTTTTGAGGTATGTATACAGGGCCGTAACTAGGCAGATACAACAGGTGCACCGTGTATCTGTTGTATCTGCCTAGTTACGGCCCTGTATACATACCTCAAAAGGCTCTAAATTCAGGTAGAAGTGAGGGGGTTGTCCAATATCTTTTCTCTTGATGGTACATTTAAAAGAAATTGTGCTATGGTGTCACGCCAGATTTTATATTTTCTATTCCTAAAAATATATATTTATTATTATTAGGAGATTTTTCAATTATAGACCACATTTTTGTATTAAATATTTATTAAAAATATATAAATACTGTACAACGTTTCGAGTGTTTATTCTGCAGCCATTACAAGTGAACTAACTGTCCGTTACTTGCCTTTTTGATATACAGAGACATCAGCGCCATCTGTCAGTTTTTTTTTGTGAAGTTAGATTCAAATTTCACCGCTATTTTCACTCATTGTGACTAACTTCATGGAAATGAGTGAAAATAGCGGGAAAATTTGAATCTTGCTTCACAGAAATGCCGACAGATCTCGCTGACGTCCATGTATATCAAAAAGGCAAGTAACGGACAGGACAGTTAGTTCACTTGAGTCGGGGCAAGTGCACAGTACTTGATAACGGCTGCAGAATAAGAAGTCGAAACCTTGTACCGTATTTAGGCTATATATTTTTTAATAAATATTTAATACAAAAATGTGGTCTATAATTAAAAATTAAAATTAAAAAAAAGATTTTTTTATTCCATTCTGCATTGTTGCCAATATTTTTAAAAACATTTATTATGTATTTAGTTGTTTTTGTGAAAAATTTAAAACAAAAAAACACTTGTTTATAAGATTAATAGAGAAGTTGACAAAATCGAATTAGTGTTTTAAAATTTGTAATAAAATTTCTTGAAATGGTTAGCTAAAGATATTTAAATTAGAAAATTGGGCGGTAAAAACACCTAAGATAAAATAAAAAAAAAAAATCTGGTGTGACTGGCGCACAGCACACAACTTTCTCTTACCTTCGGTAATCGAAAGTTGTGTTCTGTGCTTGTCACACCAGATTTTTTGTGTCGACATATATTTAGTTCCCGACAGTACGGAACATTTGAATTCAGATGTAAAATTTATAAGTGTTTGAAAATATTTATATTTTGTTACCATGGCAACCATTTCTCCTATCTTTCCTATGAAGCACAAGAGTAAAGTGGTCTTCAGAAGATTTCAATTGCAAAATGAGAATATACATTTTAAAGAGCATCTAAAAAATAATTGATTTTTGAATTTAAAAAAAAATCGTTGGAGCAAATTTTGAGAAAATCGAAAAAAACTGAAAAAGTACATCAGTAAAGTACTAGTACTCTTTGGCCGATTTTGATTAAAAGCTTATTTTTCCGGTCACGGGGGGTGTTTAACTTAAATATAAAATTTCAACCTCATAGCTCAATTCCTTCATGCTTAAAATTGAACACAGACACACACACCCACCCACACACACACACACACAGACAGACCATGTCGCGAAAACCACTTTTTTGGATTCAGGGGACCTCAAAACGTGAAGATCCATCAAAATCTCGACATCGAATTTTTGACATGAATCCAATACTTTCTCTCTATATATATATTACATATATACATAGGTAAGAGAAAGTAAAAAAAACTGTATATTTTGTTGCCGACGTTTCAAGAGCTAGTCGCACACATCCTCAGGTCAAGCAAAATTGATAAGTAGGCCCCTCATACGGGGATTAGTGCGTCTAGCACAGTCGGCAACAAAATGCAAAGTGTTTTTTTTTTAATATACTACTGTAAAGTGCTTTTCCCGTCCAATCTTTTAATTTTTATTAAGGGGGAATGGTAGCGAAGGTGTTACGCATGTTTTTCCAGATAAGATGGCGTTGTGTGTCATAAAAAGTATGCCCAAATAATCAAGTAATTCAAAAAATTTGCCAAGAGATGTCAGAATGGTACACTGTAAAAAAAATTTTTATTTTAGTATGTTTTAGTATAGTAAATTTACAAATTTTCCTTGTAAATGATAACTACCATACATTTGTATACTAAATTTACAAATCTTTGCATTCAAAAAATTTTTACAACCAAAAAACATTTTAAAATTACAATTCTCTTGGAAAATTAGAGTAAATATTGTAATTTTACCATACGATTTCTAATTTTACAATACAACGGCATTGTAATTTTAGAACACGGTTTGTAATTTTAGAAAAGGGTTTGTAATTTTACAAAAAGGTTTCTAATTTTACAATACAAGGGTATTGTAATTTTCCTTTTAAAGCTGTCTGAGAAGGCCAACATGGCCGACTTTGTTTCGACTGCTTTTTAGCTTTCTTAATAAAGACATTTTTGGCACTATAAGGATTTATTTAATAATAATAATAATAATAATAATCCTTTCCCTTTATTCCTCCAAAAGAGTTTGCTCAAAGACCTTCATCACAGCGTGAGTTATAATAATACAAAAAATAATAATATTATGATAACTTTAAGTTTATTTTTTATTTTATTATTTAGTAAAAATAGTTTGCAATGAGGTCATACTTGAATGCCAAATAGCAGAGATAGATCATTAGTTAACAGGTGATTCGATGGCCAATGGACTAGGCAGCAAGGCTTCTACAAAAAGGTCAGTGTTCAAATCCTGGAGGAATTTTTCATTAAATAAAAATATTTATTTCACTCCATCCAGGTAGAGACGTCCCCTAAAGGTCAATAACCTATGGGTCCAGTCGTAAATTTTTTTTTCTTTTTTCTAAATATTAGTAATATTGCAAACATTTGGATTGTAAAATTGCTAAATATTGGTAAAATTACCAGACATTTGGACTCGAAAATTGCTAAATATTAGTAAAATTACCACACATTTGTAAACGATTTTTGCAAAGAGTTTTGTAAAAATATAATTCAACTGTATAGTAAATTTAGTATCTATTGGTCTTGGAAATTTGCTTACAACAAAAAAATTGTAAAATCATCGAAATTTTTTTTACAGTGTAGATAATAATATTTAATGCATTTGGTTGATTTTGCATTGATCTTTTAACAATAAATACTATATAAATGCTATTATATATTATGTATCTTTTATAAAAGCATAGAAATATATAAATATAGGCCATTAGGCGATCGGCTGTTAGACTAGCCTGCCATCTATTGCAAGAATGCTGAACTAATTTGACAGTTGGTTTTTAAATCTTACGAAATAGTGTTTTATTAATTTTTTTTTCTCATAAATTCGATTAAATTCTAATATTTCCTGATGTGACATTTATAATAATAATAAAAAAATGGGGAAATTTCTCTTTTAATAAGAAAACAAGACAGATTTATTTTATTAATAACAACAACAACAACAAATTTTAATCCTCGCCCTGTATGGAATTGTTATTTTTATAAGTATAATACAGTATCTTTTTAAAGGGCGAATTGGACTTGTTGAAAGCACCTCCCCCCTCCCCCCTGTAAGGGGGGAGAAGGAAGAGAGCCAATCAGTGTGGGCAAAAGGCCAAAGTATCCATCTCTCTCTCTCTTTCTTTCTTTCTTTGGATATCCGCCAAATGAGATCGGAGACCGACCGACCCGACCCTTCTTCACAATTTCCCCTTTTTTTCAAAAAAAAAAAAGATACAATAATTTCATCTGTAACATCAAAAGCGTTATTTCTATATACTGATATTTATATATATAATAAATAAAAGCTAAAATCCGGTAATATAAATTTAAAAAAAAAGTAAAAAGGGAATCTTTGAACATTTCATTCAGAAATAAGAATATAAAATAGACAACAAAGTTGCAAAAATTTCCTGTTATATAAAATTAAATATATCTAGATATATTCTATGAAATAAAGTTCGAATATCGAAGCATAATTTTTTTTAAAATTTTTTACAAATAACTACTGAACGGATTGTCATGAAATTTGCTCCAGATCTAGAGGCTATCGTCCTAATTATTATGACTGAGTTTCAAAAGATTTGGTTCAGAGAAAGCTGAGAAAACCGTGGTTGGTTCGCGATAATAATTTACCGCTAATTTTACCGCTCCCTGTGATCCCATTCACTTCTAGTTTTTATACCTTCTTAGGCCACTTACTTTTTTTTATTTTACTTACTTGTAAAAAAAAAGTTCATTTTTTTCGACCAGTGAGTGTACTTGTGTTTTTTCTTTGGCGACGTTTTTGTTCATAATTTCGTTAATAATTAGCAGATTTTTATGAATAAATGATTTTTAGAAAGCCAAAGAACTATAGAATATCGTACATATATGTTTTTTGTATTCAGGGATCTCTAAAATTGTATTAGGGGTGACCAAAGCAAAAAAAATCTTGAAAATTTCGATTTTTTGAAACTTTAAGCCGTTTTTAGCACGTCTAAATGACCTCCGATTGGGATGAAACTTAAAATTTATATGTCTTATAAATATCCGCATATTTCTACGGGGGGTAGCGTTAAAAATAATTTGAACATTTTAAATAAAAGCCGTTTTAGAGCCCATTTTCTATTAAAATCTATTTTGCTCTATATCTCTAAAACTGTGCCTGATGGAAACATTCTAAATACATATCTGAATTCAGAATGAAAAAATGCACTAGGTTCACTAATCAGATTTCTTGTTAAGAAAACCTTGTCGACTAGAGACAAGTGAAAAAATTTTTTATGATCTTTAAAAAAAAAAAGAAACCTATTGAGTGAGAGCCCACATAGCACTGCAACCAAAAAGCGGACATTTAGACGTTGAAGGGACGATGCTGCAACTTTGGGACATCGCAGAACGTCCCTGCGGCGTCGAAATGTCCGATTTTTGGTTGCAGTGCTATGTGGGAGAGTATATAAGTCAATTTTTTTTTATTTTTTTTTTTTAATTTATTCATAAAAAAAAGAAAGAATATAGAAAATTGTTTGATAAGATCGAAAGATGTTTATTTATTGAAGTGATATGAGACCATCTCTGTCTAATTATAACATCACAAGGGAATAAAGAAAACATCTGTTCGAAACTTGAGATTGACATATTATAGCCTGCATTTTGAAGAAGTGTAGTGAACTAAATAGAACGCTTATATCGAAAAATTCACAAAGGGTTTTGTTTGAAAAAAAAAAATCTGTTGTGACTGGTCGCACAGCATACAAATTTCGATTACCGGGTGTGTAGAAGTTTATTTTTTTTGTTATCAAGCAAATACAAAAAAACAATCTGTCCCAATAATCTTTAATATTTTTTTAAATTTAAAAATGAATTTATTGTTATTATTAATCACATATTAATTAAGAAATTTTTAAAATAAGCTTAGATGATTTTTTTTTTTAAATCAACTGTCAAATTAGTTCAGCATTCTTGCAATAGATGGCAGGCTAGTCTAACAGCCGATCCCCTAATAGCCTATATTTATATATTTGTATGCTTTTATAAAAGATAAATAATATATAATAACATTAATAAAGTATTTATTGTTAAAAGATCAATGAAAATCAACCAAATGCATTAAATATTATTAGCTATCATTCTGACATCTCTTGGCAAATTTTTGAATTACTTGATTTTTTGGACATACTTTTTATGACACACAACGCCATCTTATCGGGAAAAACATGCGTAACACCTTCGGCCTTAATAAATAAAAAAAAAATTAGAAAATAATCGCCATTGTAGTGTGGAATTTTCTATTTTCACACTCACGTTACCCAAATTCATTCAAATTCTCTTTATAAGACCCAATTGGAATGTAAAAAAAAACGTTATTGTTTTATTTTCTAATTATAATCCATTTGAAGGTCACCCATCCAAATTCGGTGAGTGCCAATGACAGGCAACCAAGCCCCTGCTGGATGAATTAATGCATTCCAAATGGATATACATAAATATAGTAATAATATTTTCGGATGAAAGTGGAAATGACAGGTCAGTGATAGGTCTCGCCGACCAATCACATTAATGGTGATTTAATCACCAGAGAAAGATAATAATAATAATAATAATATTTCTTCTTTTAAATACAAATTTTAAGAGCTTTTTAAAATAAAAATAAACTTGTTATTCTAAATAATCTCCGAAGCTTGATAAAGACTTTAAAAAAATCTTGCTCTTTTTAGCCCAATTTTCGAATTTTATGCTTAACAAATACCATAAAGCTTTTTACATATTTTTTTCTATAGTTTGAGAAATCTTGAATATAGAGTACGAGTTTTACTTAAAAATATCATAGTTTCATCAATTACTAAAGAAGTACTATCTAGTTCTTTTTAATAATAAAAATCTGGAGTGACAAGCACACAGAACCACCAAAAGTCAGAGAAATTTGTTTACTGTGCTACCATCACACCAGATTTTATTTTATTTTATTAAAAAGAAAAATTTTTTAACAAATTAACAAATTTGCAACAATAAAATTGCAATTAATTTATTTGCAATAATCAAATTCGAATTAATTTATTTGTAACAATCAAATCCCAATTAATTTATTTGCAACAATCGAATTCCAATTAATTTATTTGTAACAATCAAATTCTAATTAATTTATTTGCAATAATAAAATTCCAATTAATTTATGTGCAAAAATCCAATTCTAATTAATTCTTTCATTAATCAAATTCTAATTAATTTATTTGTAACAATCAAATTCCAATTAATTTATTTGCAATAATCAAATTCTAATTAATTTATTTGCAATAATCAAATTCTATTTAATTTATTTGCAATAATCAAATTTTAATTAATTTATTTGTAACAATCAATTTCCAATCAATTCTTTCAACAATTGAATTTTAATTAATTTAATTTCAACAATCAAATTGCATTTAATTTAATATTAATCAATTTATTTAAATTTTAATATTAAATTAATTAATTTATAATAACGAGAAAAATAATTAATATATAATATTTAATAAATGATTAATTATAGAATAAATTTTATTTCAAACTAATTATCTCGGAAACAATTTAACGGATTTTTATGGGGTTTTTTTCTAGGGTTTTAGTTCTACTCAACTGATAATTTTAGATTCTAAATTAATATTTAAATAAAAAACGCCTATGGCGGGCATTGTAGTCAGTACGTAACACTTTGTGAATTTATGTATAACCATACAATCCGGCACCGGTGATATCGATAAAATGAAGAATTTCTTTGGTTATGGTTTCCATTTATTACCCGATTGCTGCTGCTGCTGCCCACTTACTACCTGAGTTTCCTTTACGATCTTCTCCTCTTGTGTGTGTGTGTGTGTTATTGAAGAACTAGCTACGCCTGCCTACGTTCAAATAAATTGGTTTAAATTTATTTTAAACAGCCCACAACACACACACAAAACGTAAATATATCATTCTGTAACCTGTAATAGAAAAAAAAAATTCCTGTGTGCGCGCGCGCGCTCGCGTAATAATATTAAATCTCTCTCTTTTTGTCCCCTGTGTGTGTGTGTGTGTGTGTGTGTGTGTCTTCATTCACACACTCCTTCCTTGGAAATAATGCGGGGTGGGGAGGATATACCGTATACAAATAAAGAATTTATGTATCTATATAATTTAATATTTTATATGATTAATTATTAGAATAATAATTGTGAGATTTAAATTTATTTTAATTTTGCAATTTCCAATTATGGACTTTGAAACTATTGAACGAATTTTTATGAGTATTTTTTTTTTTTTTTGCGAATTTACAATACCGTAGCTTTTCTGCAATTTCGTTATACCGGTATTTCCTAAGATAGGATACCAAATTTTTTTAGATTTTATTTTTAGAAAAATCAATTCAAAGAATAAAATTATTATTATTGTAAATTTATTAATAACTTAGTAGTTTTAAGGGAAGCAAGATATCAAAATGGTGTTAAGCATTTAGTGTTGTTAGAGGGTAAGTTTTTTTTTTAAATAAAATTTTTGATAATAAAAAATATCACTATTTAACTTAAATAAATTTAATTTTTAGCTTTTGCGCATTCGAGGTTAATACGTCATCTTCAGAGCTATAATACAAACTGACTATTACATTTATTAACAATCTTATTTATATTTATAGTAGATGCCAGCACAGTATCTTATTTTACTAACAATGCTGCCATCTTTAGTAAAATAAGGTACAGTGCTGCCATCTTTAGTAAAACAAGGCACAGTGCTGCCATCTTTAGTAAAATAAGGTACATAGTGGTGCCATCTTTAGTAAAATAAGGTACAGTGCTGCCATCTTTAGTAAAATAAGGTACAGTGCTGCCATCTTTAGTAAAATAAGGTACAGTGCTGCCATCTTTAGTAAAATAAGGTACAGTGCTGCCATCTTTAGTAAAATAATATACAGTGGTGCCATCTTTAGTAAAATAAGGTACAGTGCTGCCATCTTTAGTAAAATAAGGTACAGTGCTGCCATCTACTATTTAATAAATGTCATAGACATTTTGTGACATAGCTCTGAAAATGATATATTATATTATAATGATGTATTAACATCGAAATACGCATAAGTAAAAAATAAAAACCTTTTGAAACTTAACATAGTGTTATTTATCATACTAAAATATAAAGCGCCAGCGGCTGACTTTCTGTCCCTGTGTGTATGTGCCTCTTCTCTCGTTAATTGGCCAGATTTTCTGTTAGGGAGGGAAATTTAAAACTTAAAAATTTTGCAATTGTTCGCCTTCGGCGGCTTTGATGCCGAAGTCGAGCAAGGGGGGTCCAAGAGGCGTCCCCCGCCGAATGTGGGCTTTAACACTTGTTTATAGGTATATAATTAGATGAGAATTTAATTAAATTCTTTTTTTTGGGGGTGGGGGGGGAGCATTACACCTAATTTCTTGAGTGTTTTTTATTTCTTTTCTATCCCCACCCACAATTAATGAACAAATGAAGAATTCAATCAGATAAAATGCATTTAAAATAATTACACTTTCTTTTTTTTTTAATTACGAAATCGTTTTTTTTTTTTAATTGAATCCAATTCATAAATTGATGATGATCATTAAATCATCAAACGAGCGAGCATCATGCATTGGTACGTGAGAATCACGCCGATAAGAGAGAGAGAGAGTATACGACTTTATCAAGTCACAAGATGAAGGAAAGGCTCTTTTCTTTTTCCTAATAGCCTTTCCCAACTGTGTGTGTGTGTGTCAATGGTGCACACGGTGTCGAGTTAATCCGACTCGTCGATAAATCTCAGAAGGGCCCTTTCTTCGTGCACACACGCCCTTCGACAAGGCGCCGTCTTGCCCATGACTCTCTCTCTCTCTCTCTCTCTCTCTGGACCGCTAATCACCACACACACACATACACATACAATTACAGGGTGTCTATTCACTATTTTTACCCCTATTTTTGCTTACTTTTTTATACTCTTTATAAAACAGCGCGTTGTTTTGTTTTTTCTTTTAAATAATTTTGGAGGGTTGTCAACTGCTAAGAATAAAAAATCTGGTGTGACTGGTTGCACAGCACACACATATATTTAGTTTCCCCCGGTATATTAAAATTCAAGATGTAATAAAATTTGTAAACATGGAAAAATATTTCAATTTTGTTACCATGGCAATCATTTCTCCAATCTTTCAAATGAAGTACAAGAGTAAAGTGGTCTTCAGAAGATTTCAATAGCAAAATGAGAATATACAAAAAGCATCTAAAAAATAATTGATTTTTGACCCTCGCCTTTTTTTCTTACTAAAGAAAAGAAAATTATTATTATTATTTCATACCAATTCAGTGCCTGCTTGAGGATTTGTTTACATTCATAGAATACATAAATGCAAAGGATACATAAATATTTCTCTATACATTTTCTATGAGAGAAATCGTAATTTTAAGAATTAATAATTCAAAAAGTTATAAGAATTTCGGGATGAAGATAATTTTCCTGTAATTCTGAGAAGGTCCTCTTAACGCATATAAAATTTCATTTCAAAATTCCAACGGGAAGTTGTTTAAATAGAGCGTGACAGACAGACAGACAGACGGACATTAGCGAATTATATATATAGATTAAGATTCTAAATAAAATATTTCAAAATATATCTACGAGTATACAAACTATACAAAATTAAACAATTAATTAAATATCTTTTGAGTACCTATTTGTATGTAAATTTTAATTTTATTGAGTTTAATGCCTATAGATATACAATTAGAAGAGAAGGACGGAAATCCTCCTCGGAAAACAGCAGCCAGGTGAAATAAAAAAAAACGTTATATTCTGTCGCCGACGTTTCGAGACGACTCATCTTCAGGGCAGGCAGAATTGTCTAAAATAAAATGGGTACAGCATATTATTATCATGTTTCAACAGATTCTTATATTGCAGGGTTAAAAAAATTAGTGCAAATAACAAATGACTATGCGACCGAAACTCTTAAAACAGCAAGTGACTTGCTCTTGAAACGTCGGTGACAGAATATAACTTTTTTTTATTTCACCTGGCTGCTGTTTTCCCAGGAAGATTTCCGTCCTTTTCTAATTGTAGATTTTTTAAAAATAATTGCCCTCCTCCCCCAAGTTGAAATGACGCCTAAAGTATTAAGCTTTGTGATTGAATCTTTTACTTTAATTTAATTAAATTTCGTTGAGAATTTCATGTAAATGCTGACAAATGTCATATTGAAAATCTAAAACAAGGGAGTGGGTTCAGCTAGTTGGATTAATTTATTTAGGCCAAATTAAAAAAAATTAAATAAAGCCCCATAAAAATTCGTCAAGTAGTTTTTGAATTAAATTATAATATTTTAAAATCAATAAAAATAATATATTTAAAAAGTTGAAATTAAATCTCACAATTATTATTCTATAATTATATATTTATATTAATTTTTTTTTCGTTTTTAATAGACACCCTATACTACTACAGTACTACTACCCACATAGATCAATCACGCAAGTATGAACACAGAGACATGTACGAACAAAACCGTTGTCGTCGTCGTCGTCGTCGTCTTGGTCCTGTCCTCCCAATCCATTTAAATCAATCCAAAAGAGAGAGAAAGGAGATGTGGACAGCAAGCTGCTTTTCAAATTAAAACCAGATTGAATGTTGTTCTGTCTTTCTGTCCACACACACACACACACACACACACACACACACACACACACACACACACACACACAATCGAAATCTCATTTTTTATTCTTCTTCTTTTATCTTTTTCTTTTTTTTTTTTTAAATTAAATAACTCTATTTATAAATTCAATTAATGCTATCAACTTGGTCTCTTTTTTTAGAAACAATGTCTCGTTTATTGAAAAATTCCAACCTGGAATTAAATGAATGAAATTCATCTCTTTTTTTTTATTTTTTATCAATTTAAAGTGTCGTTTTATTTTCACTAATTAGTAAATTAAAAAGCAAAGATTAAACAAAAGAAATTATCTCTTTTTTGTCTCTTTGGAATTGATAAATTTTATAAAAAAAATTCCCATTAAAATCCGTCAACTAGTTTCAAAGAAATGAAAATCCAAAATTAAATTGAAATTATAATATTTTAAAATTAATAAAAATAAAATATTTTAATGATTAATACCCGCTATCGGTTAATGAGGAATCCCCAAGGGGTTAAAAATCAAAAAATCAAAATATCTCCTCTAATATTCCTTGAAACCTAATAATACCCGAATACAAATTTGTTCTATTTAACATTCTGAACAACTTTTGTTTGAAATACGTTTTTATATCTTTTTCTTTAAAAAAATAGGGAAGGATTTATTGTTAGATTAGCTAACTTGATCTTTAATTTTTGAAATTATAATTCCTTTGAAATAAATATTTAAATACTAATTAATTAGATATTCCTAAGTGGTTATAAACAAAAAAGTCAGATTATCTTTTTAAATATTAATTTTAGAAAAATATTACTTATATACAAAATTATTCTATGCATCATTTCCACTAAATTTTGTTTAAAAAATTTTTTCTATCTCTTACCATTAAGGAAATAAAGAGGATTTTGAGTTTAAATTAGCACGCCCCCTGGCTGACGAATTCTCAATTAATTAGTAATTGTTTTAATTTAATTTAAAAAAAAAATTCTTAATTAATTGAAATATTTACAAATCAATAAAAATATTTAATTAAAAATGTTTTTATTCTATTCACTAACGTTTTATGATAAACAGAAAAATCAAGATATCTCTTTAAATATTTATTTTAGCATAATAACACCCGAATACAAAATTTTTCTATTTTAAATTCTGGACAACTTTCGTTTGAAAGAATTTTTTATATCTTTTAACTTTAGAAAAATAAGGAGAAATTTAGTTTTAGATTAGTGCCTTGATTTAGGAAATTAGCCTAAATATTTAAATACTAGTTTATTAGATATTCCCAAGGGGTTATAAACAAAAAAATTAAAATATCTCCTTAAATATTAACTTTAAGAAAATATTACTTATGTACAAAATTATTCTATGCATAATTGCTACAAAATTTTGTTTGAAAAAAAATTTTCTATCTGTTACCATTAAAGAAATATAGATGATTTTAGTTTTAAATTAAACACGCCCTCTGACGGACGAATTTTCATCTAATAAATAATAATTAATGAAAAAACAGAATTAAATTTTGAAATTATAATTTTCTTAATTAATAGAAATATTTAGAAATCAATAAAAACATTTAATTAAAAATATTTGATTAATAATAATCGCTATCGATTTATGATAAACACAAAAATCAAGATATCTCATTAAATATTCACTTTAGCGTAATAATACCCAAATACAAAATTTTTCTATTTTAAATTCTGAACAACTTTTGTTTGAAAGAATTTTTTGTATCTCTAACCGTTTAGTTTTTTTTTTTTATTTTTTTTTAAGAATGTCATTTTTCTCTCTTATTAATTAAATTTTTAACATACTTCTAAAAAAAAAAGAATATAATAATTATCTCTCTTAATTTTTTTATAACTTAATAATAAAATGGCTTTGCATATTTTTTTTTTTATTAACCCCAACATACCTTGTTTTTTTAATAAAGCAAATTTTTTCGTCCAAAAAAAAAACATGTTATCATTATTTTAATTATCCTAAAGTGATAAGATTAATTTAATCTTTTCATAAGCTTTAAAAAAAAAACAAACAAATATTCGAATCAGCATCCTCTCGGCGGCCCTTTATTTTTTTTAAGATTCTCATTTATATTAAATTCTTTCGAGAGATTAAATTAATTTTCTTAAAAGCTTCATTCTTCGGTTTTTGCGTTTTCTATCTCCCCCCCCTCCCCCCCTTCCGCCTACCTTGTGTATTAAAATACCGAAAAAATTTAATATAATGATAAAAAAAAATTTCTCTTATCATATAAAAGCTTTTTAGAGAGCGCTAGAGAGATAGAAGAAAACCTGTCTGAAGTTAATAAAAAATTTATTTGTTGGTTAATAAAAACGTCATCTTCTGTCGAAATATGTATTGAAACATATCACCTTGTGTTTTTAGTTTCATGTTTCAACGGTTATCTGATTTTAAAAAAGCATTATTACTACTTTCATAACGATTTAGAATTACAAATTCACATGAAAAATTTTTTGCGCCAAATTTCCATGAAATACACTTGATCGATTTTAATGAAATATATACCAATTGAAAGATAATTGAACACTCTACAATTTATGTTATATTAACCTTTGTTGTACATTTAATATCAACAAAGTTATTTAAGTTATAAAACCTCTCAAAACTTTTTACTGATAAAATTTCAATTTTTTCTCTTAAGTTTCAAGTAATATACTTGACCGATTTTAATAAATTATATACCATTTGAAAGAGAATTAAACACTCTACAATTTCTGTTATAGCGATTTGTGTTGTAAATTTGATACCAACATAGATATTTAAGTTACAAAACTTATCAAAATTTTTTTCTGAAAAATGAAAAGAATTAGCTCTTGATTTTAATCATTTCTCAATTGATGGATTTTAACAAATAGATGCTATTTGATAGGTAATTTAATCCTCTACAAATTATCTAATAACACCCATTATGATAGGAAGCATAGTTGTGGCGTTATTTATAAAAAAATAAAAATTCTTTTTTTTTATGATTTTCTAATTCATTACAAAAATTTTCTCTTCTGATAAAAACCGAAACGTTTCAAATACAGACTATTTTAAACACTCAAGTTCTTCATAAATAAACAATTAAATATGAAATGAAAGATTTGACTCGTTGGTCATTTTTATATATAAAGAATTTAAGTTTAAACTTTCATACTTACTTACTCTTATTTTCAATTAAAACTCCACTCTAAAAGTTCAAAAGTTTAGGCTAGAGATATTATTTTCATCAACTTCCTCCTCACTTTCCAATAAAATTTAAGAGTTAAGGGGGCAAGAAAGTAATTTTAACTTTTTCAAAGATTATATTAATTAGTTTTTAAGAAGAGAGGGAATCAAGCAAGGGGGGGGGGAGGGTTTTAAAAAAATAAAATAATATTAATACAATTAAAACAATTTTAGTCCTGTTTTATTTTGACTTAAACAAAAACAAGCTGCACAAAAAAATGTGGTATCAAGAAAATAATATCTTAATTTCTGGGGTTAATACCACCCAAAAAAAATAAAAATAACTAACAAATGAATAATTTTATATACATATATGGAGCAAATTGTATCACTTAAAACAAAGTCAGTTTTTTGTTTTAGTTTTTCAACTATATCTCTTTAACCAAGCTATCTAGCCGAAAAAATGTTATCATCATTTTTGTAGAAGATTAAATTTGCCACAACTTTTATATAAAAAACTTTTTTCTAAAACTCATTATTTCAGAATAATAATAAGAAGAACGTAATTTTAAATATCTAAATTTTAGCTCATTTTACAAGCTAACTAATTAATTTTAGAAAAAAATGTTTTAAATCAAAGTTGTAGAAAATTGTATCCTCTACAACAATGATAATAACTATTTTCAAGATAGGCCTTATAGTTAAAAAAAAAATAGCAAAAATAAAAAGAAAAATTTTTTTTGTGTACTTATTCTTAATTGTAAACCACTATCCAACAATTAGGTTTAGAGAAAAATATTTTAAATAAAAGTTGTAGTAAATTTCCTCTTCTACAAAAAAAAAAAAATAATAAGTATTTTCATGATAGATGTTATAGTTAACAAGATATTGTTGTAAAACTGAAAAATTTCTTTAAATTTTATTTCCCAAGTTTATCCCTAATATTATTAAATTAATGGATTTTATTAATAGGGTAGGTAATCCTAAATTTATTATTATTATATCAATTGGAATTAGAGAAGAAATATCCCTTTAATCCCTTTTTGAAATATTGCATTTAAATTAACATTCATTTATTTGTTTATTCTTTACCCTATTTGATTAATTATTACTCCCCCCTTCCACCTCCCCAC
The DNA here is from genome assembly GCA_023213315.1 of Euborellia annulipes. NCBI lineage: Eukaryota > Metazoa > Arthropoda > Insecta > Dermaptera > Anisolabididae > Euborellia > Euborellia annulipes. Next base: position 25,348 of record JAKCPI010012461.1, read on the forward strand.
CCCCTATCAGAGAGTAAAATCCTTCAAATATATAAATATAATATCGACTAACTAATTTAGAATAGTGTCAAGGAAATGAAAAATTATTATTAGATCACAGACAGCGGAGTTATCTTTAACTCTGAAACGGTGTTAAAAGGTAATATCAAGGGGGAGGGGGAGGGGAGGAAATTTGATATTCTATTATAAGGATTTCCAATAAGTGTTAGAAAAAAAAATTAATAAGAGATACAAAAATTTTTTTCAACCAGAAGTTGTTAAGAATTTTATTTAGAACAATTTTATATTGGGGTGTTTTTACGCTAAAATGAATATTAGAGGAGATATTTTGATTTTTCTGTTTAACATAAAACGATAGCGAGTATTATTCAAAGAAAAAAAAAATTAATTAATAATTTATTTTTATTTATTTTAAAATATTTAAATTTTTATTTTCAGCCAATTAAAATTAAATATTTTTTTTTTTAATTTAATTATATTTATTTAAATATTTCTCTCTAACTTCGAAACTATTTGACCGATTTTTATGGGATTTTTTTCTAAGTGTACCAAATTTTTCAGCGATTATTTTTAGCTTTAATTTAGAAATAAAAATTTATTTCTAAAAAAAAGTGAACATGTACTGTATACCTTTCTCTCTTTTAAAACCTATCATTAAATAAAAATTATTAAATGGTTGTAAACAAAAAATTAAATGCTAATCAAAATGAGTTTTTAATGAAGATATTATTATTTCTTAGAACTTAGTTTTAAAAAAATAATAATTTATGTGCCTCTGACGTTAGTTGAATTTGAATTTTTCACCCCTCCCTTTGATGGTCGATCCTATATATGGTTGAATTCACGATTATATAGGCAATAATCTATTTTTTTTTTTTTTTTTTTTTAATAAATAAAATAACGTTTTTTTATTGTTTTGTCTAATTTCATTACGTTTCTATGATATTTGTCTTACAATCTTCGGTTTTTATAGTTTTTGCTCTAAAATTTTGCCTTATTTCTATTGATATAATAAACTTCTTTCTATCAGTCTTTGTTTAAGCGATATAAATGAATTTTTTTCGATTAGCAAAATTCCCCCTTTCCCCTTCCCTTACCTTCAGACGGGGGCTGAAATCATAACCTCTATACAGTATATTCATCATTCAATAAAGAACAACTTGCTCGATTTTCGTTTGTTTATCTTCAACAATAAGAACAACAATTAACGTTAAATTTTTCTTTTAATTTTTAAAATGTTATTATGTTCTTTTTATTTATCACACATTAATTGTTCCTATATTTTTTTGAAAGTAGATTTCTTCCTCATTCAATTGACATTTTAACAATTTCTCTATATATTTTTATTAACACCTATAAAGAAATAATTAAGACAAAAATTAACGTCAAATCTTTTTTTTAACGTTGTTACGTCTGTTTTTTTTTATCAGACGATATATTTTCTTGAAGATAATTTTTTTTCTCTTTTGATTGAAAGTATTTTTTCTATCTGTTATCATTTATGAGCAATAATGCGTTGAGTTTTTTGAGTATTCAACTTCTGTTTTTATTATTTCACTGAAAGGCCTTTAGGGGTCTATAATAATAATTACACACACACTCTCTCTCTGGATATGTAAATTTATGTAGGTATTCATAACCCATTGAAAGCCGTTCCGTCAGGGATTGAGCCGTAGGTCATAAGTAGAGGGGGAAGGGAGATGATTGACGGAGAAGACGGACGGACGGACATCACAAGTTGGACAGACGGCCCTAAGGCTCTCTCTCTTTCGTAGAAACTTGTAGAGTAAATTAATATCAAAGTCCTGACTGGCTCGTAGGGCTCATTTGTTAGCAAGCAAGCAAGGCTTGTGGTTTACCAGAGAAATTTCTAATAAATTTTCTTCTTACCTGGCAGTTTCCAGTGGGGAGGTCTAAAGTCGATAAAATCACCTCTCAGTTTGTGAAATATGAAAAGACACCACCCTCTCTCTCTCTCTATTCAACATCTCTCGTAGTTACATCGAGTTATCTACTTGCTAGGGAATTTAATAAAGTTTTATTTTTTAAGACTATAGTCCAATACCTCAACCGATTTTAATGAATTATATACCAATTGAAACAGAATTAAATTCTCTATTATTTTTGTTATATCAACTTTTGTTGTAAAATTGATAACAACAAACCTATTGAAGTTACAAAATCTCTCAAAACTTTTTTATGATGAAATAGCAATAATTAAACCTTTATTTTAATCATTTCTCAGAAATAGATTTTAATAAATGTGTATTCATTTAATAGGAATTTAATCTTCTACAATTTATCTAAAAACAACAATTTTGATAAGATGCATAGTTGTGATGGTATTTATAAAAAAATAGAAATTCTACGTTTTTTCAAGATAAAGGTCGAAAAATCCTTTCTCCAAAATTTCACGTAATAACATTGACCGATTTTAATGATTTATAATCCAACTGAAAGAAAATTAATCACCCTACAATTTCTATTTTAACAATTTTTGTTGTAAATTTGATATCAACATAGATATTAAAGTTACAATTTTTTTCTGATAAAATGGCAATAATTAAACCTTTATTTTGATCATTTTCCACAAATGGATTTTAACAAATTGACACTCTTTTTATAGATAATTTATTCTTATACAATTTATCTAATCTCAACAATTTTGATAGGAAGCTTAATTATGGTGTTATTTAAAAAAAAAATAAAAATTTAAAGATTTTTCAAGATGGAGGTCGAAATTCACTCCAGTGGGGGTTTTAACTTCGCTTTTTTGATACGATTTCAATACTTTCGCTATAAATAGTTAAAAGAAAGTAAAAATTTAATCTCTCCTTTCCCCACTCCTATCTGATATTAAAGAGAAAGTATTTATAATAGTTGAATGAGAAATAAAAATGCTGGAGGTACTTTCAGGCCATATTTTAATACCACTATACAGCCGACGTTTCGGGGGACTCAACGCCTCCCTTCATCAGGACTCTAAACATTATTTATAATAGTGAAAAATTATTTTTCCCCAAAATTTCATGCGAAATACTTGACCGATTTTAATGAATTTATACCAATTTAAAGAAAATTAAACCCTATTATTTTTATTTTATCAACTTTTATTGTAAAATTCATTTTAAAAAAGTTATTTAACGTTTAAAAATCAAAAATCCAAAAACAAAATAATTTTTTCTATAAATATTTATTTATTCATATTCCCTTAACAAAATTAGAACAAATGTGTCGTCATTCGATGCAGAATTTAACACTCTATAAATTCGTTAAAATTAATAATTTTAATCAGACTTGTAATTTGGGAGTTATAATAAAAAAAATAAAAAAAGTTTAATTAGTAAAATACAAATTTTTGATTTTATAACTTCAATAACTTCTTTACCATAGATTTTGATGTAAAATACCATAGGAGTGAAGTTGTAGAGCGTTTCATCCTCTTTACATTAATATAAAAATTAATAAATTCTGTCAAGTACATACAGAGATATTGATGACTTTCTAAATAAAATTGCTAGAGAGAAAATAGATAAAAATTGCAAAACTACTCTTCAGAAGTTTTATCTGCCAAAGTTAATAAATTATTTATATACTCAATGAAAGAGAATTAAACACTCTACAATTTTTCTCTTATCAAATTTTGTTAACAAACTAATTACAAAGCAGTTATTTATTAACAAATTACTCAAAAAGAAATTTCCAAAAAATAAATGATTAAATATAATTTAATTTTAATCATTTCAATCAAACGAATTTCAATAATTTAGTACCCATATTAAATAGAATTTTATTTTATTTATTATAAATGTGTATAATTTGGTGTTATTCACAAATGACTAAAAAAATTCGGTAAAATTTTTTTCAAAATCTATATATATATAATTCACTAATGTCCGTCTGTCTGTCTGTCTGTCTGTCCGTCTGTCTGTCTGTCTGTCACGCTCTATTTAGGCAACTTCTCGTTGGAATTTTGAAATGAAATTTTTTATGCATAAAGAGGACCTTCTCGGGATTACAGGAAAATTATTTTCATCCCGAAATTCCCATAACTTTTTGAGTTATTAATTTTTAAAATTACGATTTCTCCCATAGGAAATATATAGAGAAATATTTATGTATTCTTTCCAATTGTGTATTCCATGAATGTAAACAAATCCTCAAGCAGGCTCTGGATTGGAATAGGTAGTAATTCTTTTCTTTTAATTAGTAAGAAGCAAAGGCGAGGGTCCGCCGCAGGCGGGCCCGAGCCAGATGGCGGGGGGTCCAGGGGGCGAAGCCCCCTGTATAGATGCAAAGGCGGGCGCCTCGGGTTCTCATAATTAAGAAAAGGCGAGGGTCCGCCGCAGGCGGGCCCGAGCCAGCTGGAGGGGGGTCCAGGGGGGCGAAGCCCCCCGGCTAGGCGCGAAGCCCGCCGAAGGCGGGCGACGCGGCTAGTAGAGATTGAAAAATTATGATTAGGATGAGGAATTTCATGTTCTGTGGGAATCCCACGTTTATAAATATTCTTTGAATTATTTGCAACTTAAAACGCCATCAAATTTTTTTTTTTTTTTGTCTTTTTTTAAAAATAATTCCCCTAAAAAGGTAAAATAGGTTATTATAAAATGTTATATTCTTTTTTTTTTATTTCTTAAATAAAACTAATTATTTATTCCGCACGGGAAATGGCCAATTTGTCTCTTGAAGGGGGGTGACCACAACCACAACCACAAAAAAAAAAGAATACAAAATTGGCCTATTTGTTACCGACACAGAGAGAAAGAGAGTGTAAATGTAAATGGGTCTGAAATCGACCCGTCTATGAACCATTCATTCATTTATTCATTCATATTTGAATAGAATAGAATCCAGATTTAGAAAAAAAAAAAAAATTGACTCTGATCCTCAAAATATAATTATTTTTATTAATTAACCTTTGTCTTTAGCTTTATTTAAATATAAATTAAATAATCCGTAATGATTTAAAAAAAAAATTCTGTCCCAATAGGATTATTCTATAAAAAAAATCCCATCAAAATTCGTCCACTAGTTTCAAAGAAATCGAAAATCAAAAATTAAATCTTCCAATGATTATTTTATAATTAAAAATAATATTAGAGAAATTTATCCAATAATCATATAAAACATTTATATGTTTAATTATTGAATAATAATTGTGAGATTTAATTTTATAAAATTTTCTTTTCATTTTATATAAACTAGCTAACGGATTTTTATGGGCTTTTTTTTTAATAACCACCCAGAGTAACCAGAAAGTTTTTATTAAATGCTAGAGAATTTTTTAGACTATGAATAATTTATATTAGGGATAGGAAACTTCCCAAATTTCAAGGTGTCAATTTATTTTAGTTAGAAATTATATATGACCAATGGAATTTGTTTTTAAACTCCTGGCTAAAAATTATTTCCTTTAAAAATATATGCGGTCCGCGCAGCTAGTAGATTCTTATCTTTTTAGTTCGTTTTATTACTATCAGAATTATGGTAAGTTATTTTGTTACTGAAGTGGTCTCCAGAAGATTAAGTGAGGTTTAGTCACCGTGAGTTCTAGTTGGGGGTAAAAACACTAGGTACTATGTTTCAATATATAATTTTACATTTTAGTCGAATTTTCTACTCTTCTTGAATATAATAATAAATTGTCTTAAATTCAATTAAAATTTATTAACGAGAAAAAATTTCCATTTTTTTTTTACTAATACCAACTGAAAAATAAAAAAATTCCTTAAATTGGTATGGCACCACCGTATTGTTTCCGATAAAACAAACGAGATTTTTATTGAGCGGTGAAAAAATAAAAAAAAAAAACGGAAATAGGGATTGGCACTGTCTGTCATGTTTATTAATAAACACATAAATCAAGATGCAGCAGCTCTATGGCTTCTACACACGAGAGGATGCATTCATTGCTTATCCAATAAACACACACACACATATACACAGCATGGTGGAGGCGCCTGGGAGATGATTGCTTTTGTGCTCTACTAAATGTCAATGTCACTTATTCGATTGACACTTTACTTTAACAGCCGATAAAATACTTGATTTTTTTTTCTCTTTTATCGATGTGGTTTTTTTCTGCAGCCTCCTTTCTCACTGTATGAAAATAATTAAAATTTACTTAGGCTTGAATATGCTAAAGAAGCAATCAAATTTATTTTATTAAAATTGGTTAAAATTATAAGTGACGTTTCGGTCATCTTCAAAAAAAAAATTTTTAACTGTGAAGATGCCTTTAAGCAAAACCGAAACTTCAGAGTAATGTTAAAGAAAAAATTTTCCTTTTTTCCAATCTATCTTGGGAATTTAAATTTAGATTGAAAAAAAAATAGTAAGGAATTAGAAAAAACACTAAATTTTAAAGACTAAAATTATATGAACCATTAACAACTGATTAAAACACATTATAGTCAAAATTGCTAATTTTTAATAAATTTTATTTACTAGTGTTTTTTTTTTTTTTAATTTCTTAATATTTACACTTTTCATAATATTTTAATTTAGAACATGTTGTTGATTTATAATATTTTCGGCATTTAGACCCCGTCTCGATTTTTTTCTTGAACTTGCTTTTGATTGATAATGTACATTTAATTTAGACGTTTTTACATTTTTTTTAATTTTGGAACTTTTAACTGAGTTTATAAAAAAATAAAACCGAAACAATAATCATTACCGGAAAATTCTCTACACACTGCAAAAAACCCCATGAAAATCCGTCAAGTAGTTTAAGAGTTAGAGGAGTTATAAAAAAAAAAAAAACTTTTTAAAATTATAATAAATTTAAATCCCACAATTATTATTCTATAATTAATGGTATATATTAAATTTTAATTTCTCTTATTTATCTCTTCTTTATTAAATAAAAATAATTGGTACCCAATATTTGTCTAATTTGAATAAATTTATTTAGGTAGAATGAAAAGGAGATTAATAAAAACATGAAATATATGTGGAATTTAATTTATAATTTATTCATGATCTGCAAATCAGCATGCAGTTTTTGCAATACAAGTAATTATTTCAAAAAAATCATAAATTTATAATATAAAGTTATATTAAAGACAAAGTTGGGTTGTCTATAGGGAAACTTTGAACTACTTGACGGATTTTCATGGAGTTTTTTTTTTTTTAATGGTAGAAAAATTTCGGGGTGCGAGCTATAATTAGATTATAAATAGGGAAGGTGTAAAAATTTGAAAATTGAATTTGAAAAAGAAAAAAAGCATTTATAAAAAATATATAAAATAAAAGAATATTATTAAATATAAGAAATTTTTTTTAAGTTATTAAAATAATCATATAAATTAAACTCGGGACAGCCGCAAGCGGTTTAGACCACCCTGACAAAGTCGAGCAGGCTGCGCAGCTAGTTTCGTAAGTAAGAACCTTTTCCTTTGGGCCAATTTTTTTAAATTTTAATATTGCTCCAATTTTAAATAATTACTAGTTGTCACTTTCTTTCTTTCTTTTTCTTACTGCCAAAATGTCAACCCCTAATCAAAGTCAAAAACAAAATTCAGGCTGAGGTCATATTCCATTCTCTTTATTTAAAAAAATATTTCATAATAATGACGTAATTTAATAAAGTCGTCATCAAATGTGTGAAATTTAATTGTTAATAAAAAAAAAAATATATTTATTTAGATTAATTTCAATTAATTATTTAATTTTTGTAATATATTGTGGGATTTAATTAGATTTCTAAATCACGAGAATTAAAATTTAATTTATATGATTAATTATAAAATAATAACTGTGAGATCTAATGATTTGAATTTTTAATTCTCTTATAACTCTAAAACTACTTGACCGATTTTTATGGGGTTTTTTTCACTATGCAAAGAATTTTCTATCTGAGTAGTTTTTAAGCAAACTCTAAAAGAATATCTAGAAGTAATTTTATTTCAAATTTATAAATGTTAATTCTCTTTTGTTTTTGTGATTCTAATATTTGATATTCATTATTAAAAAAAACTGTTTTGCAATATCTTCCTAAACAGATAATTGTTAGGAGGGTTTTATTTAGAAAATTTAATATTTTTGTGCAGTTTTGTATAATATTTTATTAATAATATTCTCTTTTTGTTTCAGGTACGTTTTTCAAGAATCTCTTATTTCCTGGTGACGCTTCAAGTATAAAGGGTTAGAAATATAGCAAGCATTTATTTTATGATTGTTTTATTATACTTCATTAAGAGTACATTAAATAAATAAAATTCGAGTTATTGATGATTAGATTTAAAGGGAAAGTCCGGTGTTGGCCGAAATCCAATTAAGGAAACTGCTAACCCTTGTAAATCCCACCGGATAGCCTCTAGTGCATCCGACACTAGAACCGAAGGAAACGACACCCACTTCGATCCAACGTCCGCCACTCGAGACCACCAATGGACCACCGGAATCGCCCTATGGGTGCATACATATACAATATATTATACGTTATTTGTTAACCTAATTTCTTAACAAACAATAAACTTACGTTGCATGTGCTACGATAATTTGAGCCTGAAGCACAAATTTGTGATGCTGAAAATGTGCCATAAACGTTGGCACAATTGGCACTATTCACAATTGGAAGATCTACGTAATTTAGATAAGATGAGATACCGGAATCTATAAATTAGAAATTAGAGAATTAAGAACTTAAATCCTAGAAGAAATTGTTTCTTTTGATGGGTTAGGTTAAAGTGACTGAACTCAGATCATACCTATGTATGAGATCATCTTTTCCTTACCTACCCAAATAGGAGATATTGGTAATGTAGGATCATTGTTTTATGATAAGTGGGATTTGAACATGAGTAGTGTGGCAATTCTAGATTCGTTATCCGATTAGGCATAAGCCTTCGTTATCCAAACGTTAAAAGAAACTCTTTTTAGATGATTGTTCCAAATTTCTATCGTCTTTAATTTATAAGAAACCATACGATGATTGTGGAAGAAGTACTCAGAATTCTTTTGCTTTGGGGTGCAATATGTAATATACCACAATATTCTCAGGATAATTTTGTGGAGCATACCTAAAATTTATTCAAACCCTTTTTTCTTCTCTTTTATCCCATTTAAGAACCAAAAGTATTAGTATTTAGCAGTTTTAAATATCAAGATTATATATTATTTATTTTGTCCAAAATTTGCTATCACTCAAAACTGAGGAAACATAAGAGATGAATACTTTGCAAAGAATATTCTGGATGTTTACTCTTAAAATACTTGCAAGTGCAATGTATGAAGGTCGAAAATACGAAACTTATTCCTCTTAATGGAAATTTATTACCTTGCACAAAGATTTCTGGCTTCACTCACAAAGGACCATCAGGTCATCAGGTCTGGAATTTTATTATATATATATATATAACAAGGCTGGTTGTGGGTCAATAAATTTCCATCAAGAAAAATAAGTTCAACCTTCTACATTCCTTCTGCAAAGCATTTTAAGAATAATTTGAACGTAATTAGCTACTTTGCTTTTCTATTTTCCAGCTGTTAAGTTAAGAACATAAGAATAGTTAGTGAGATCTTAAAAATGAAAGATGAGACTTCAAATTAAGATTCTTATCACTACAATTTTCGGTATATTGTTTGATTACCACCATGATAAAACATCCAGAACTTATTTTTTGAATGAATACATAAGATCCAAAGATCTAATGTCACATCCAACCAGGAACATACTGAGAGTAACTTATTATATTTGGTACTTACTATCTGACGTCTTTCCCCATCCACTAACTCTTGCTGATTGTCCAACAAGACTCCCGATACTTGCGCTTGGCAATTTGACTGCATTGACATTAGCTAAAAAAACGAAATCATAAATAGTCGCAGATACTCCAATGATGAATGACGAATTATTATTTTTTTCTTTATTTACAATTGAAAGAGAATCCTCTGGAAGCATAGAGTAGAGCAATATCATTTTTCAAAGTACTAGGACTGTATTGATTATGCAACACCTGCCGAGAAGCTGAACTTTGTTGTCCACCGCCAGATGAGCTCAGAGTACCTGCTAAGAGTACGAAAGATCTCACCCCATAGACACAATGACCGGCTGTGAGAATCCAATTGGCCGAGATTAGGGAGCCACCACAAAATGAAGAGCCATCTAAACGGATGGCCACCTGCCAGGGGAATTGACCTGCCGATGCACGGGAACCGCCAATGATCTTGGGCTCCAGATTCTTGCCAGCAGATTCTACAAAAAAAATTTAATTTTAATCACATTTTGACGAAATTTTTAAAGGTTCCAGAAGATCTTAAATATTGTTTTTATTTCATAGATCCAATAGTATAAACAAAGTTCATTAGCAAACCATTTTAAAATTATTACTTAACCCTGAACTTGTTCTATAGCATTGGCCCTTAGAATTGTAGCGTTAAGAGCCCGGATACTCACAGAGAAAAAAATAATATTAAATTATATTTTATTTTATTATAAATCAAAGGTCTATCTACTCAGCGGACCTTGTTAATCACGGCCTTGAAATTCTGTACACATTGGAAAAAACCCCATAAAAATCCGTCCAATAGTTTGAGAGTTATAAAATTTATTAGAAAAGAACAAACTAAATTAAAATCTCGCAATTATTATTTTATAAATAATCATATAAATATTAAATTTTATTTCATTTATTTACAATTAAATAAAGAATTTAAAATAACCATAATTAATGTAAATTGATATTCTTTAGTTTATTTTCTTGATAAAACGTATTCTTATATGGACCCTGTTATGCAATGGTGTGTCAAAGACCAAAAAATTCAAAATTGAGTTAAGCACGGAATATTGTTTCAAATGCTTTAATTAATAGTAATTTTTATTAAATATGTCCTAAAAAAATTTATATTTAATGTTACTTGCACAATTGACAAGAAAAATTTTATATAATCCAATGAAAACAATAAAATTTAATATTGATTTTCTCAAAACTCGATGTTTGGTCTTTGACACACCATTGCATAACAGGGTCCATATATTTTATCGATAATTAAGTAATTTTTGATATAATCACACTTTTTATTTAGAGAATTAATTGAAATAAAAAATTAAAAATTACAACAATATCCAATTAAAATTATATTTTCTTTTAAATTCATTAATTTATTTTATATTTTTCGTCATCTGAGGCTATTTTCAATTTTTTTTTCTATCTAAATTATTTAATATCCATTACAATTTTATTTAATCTCCTTGATATAGGATATAATAAATTTTGATGTTATCTCCTTATTAATATCCGGAGGGGCTAATAAAATTTATACGTATGTAAATAAATAGATATAGAATGAATGAAATAGAAGATTTATCATCAAAAATTGATTCAATTCGTTCAACATAATCTTATTATCATAAATTTATTCATTAAAATTAATTTGAACCTATTCATTTAGAAAATCAATGCATTCGATTATTATAATAAATAGAGAGGCAAAATACATCATTGCTTTTTTGAGATGAAAGGATTACGTAATAAAAAAAAAAACTGGCAGGGCCACTATATACATAACCAATAATTACTAGCTACTCGGCCCACTTGAGCTCAGTCGAGTCGTACACCTGAATCTCTCTCTTCTATATCCAATAATTTATTGGCAAACCATATTAAAATTATCACTTAACCCTAAACTTATTCTGTAATTCTGGTCCTTAGAGTTGACAGTAAATATCTGTCTGCGTCCAACAAAAAGGATTGTTATACCACTTTCAAAATCATATCTTTTGGGCTAATTGAGTTAGATGTATTTGTAAAATTAATTTACTTATACATTTAACCTCCTTAGGTGGGCCGTGCAATAGCCTCTCCCATATTATTATTTAGATGACTCCTTTCTTTTCTCTTGCTTTCTTATTTTAATTCTAAATATTCATAAATATGATATAATTACATATTTTAATTTTGAATAACGGGGTAAATGAGTTTCATTAAAAATATTCCTAATTCACTGTTGTAAAATTCTCCGCACATTAAAAAAAAAATCTCATGAAAATGCGTCAAGTAGTTTCCGAGTTTATATAAAATTGAAATAATTAAATTTCACAATTATTTTTCAATATTTAATTATATTTATTTTAAATTTAAAAAAAATAAATTTGAATTATCCTATCCAATCTGCGGCTCTGTTTAAAAACACCGTTTTAAAATTCTGTATTTATTGGAAAAAAACCCATAAAAATCCGTCCAATAGTTTGAGAGTTATAACAACATTTAGAAAAGAAAAAATTAAAATAAAATCTCACAATTATTATTCTATTATTAATCATATAAATATTAAATTTTATTTATATAAAATTTTTATTATTAAATAATTTTATTTTCTTGATAAATATATTTTTTTTTTTGTACTCTTGCGTAAATTTCTTTTCTATTATTTGTTTGTTTGTTTTTTGGGGTCAACTAACAAATAATTTTGGTTTTTGTTTTTGAGAGACTCTCTCGATATCATAAAAATTTTTATCGGACAAGGTTTTATTTTTTTTTTCAATAAAATTTAATGACATGGAACAAAATTTTATTTTTATTTAATCAAATTAGACAAGAAAAATAAACCAAATTGAAAATTTGTATAAAAATTCCGGCCCGATTTGTTTTTGTGGGACAAATATAGAGAAAATAAAAAATGGATGTCGCCATTACTGAAACGAACGTCATTTTTTTTTCTCTCTCTTATGAATTTTTTCCATTTTCTAAATTTAGATCTCATATTTTAAGAGAAGTATTTTTTTTTATTTTTTTTTCCAAACACACAAATGATCTCCATATCTTCTCTCTCTTTCACTCTAAGGTCATTCCTTTTCCTTCTTCTTCCCACCTGAATATCTCTCCAATAAAAACAAATTCTTTGTTATATACTACGTTCAAGATCATATCTAATTGAATTAGATGTATTTGTAAAATTAATTTACACGCCTATGACTTCTGAATATAATTAGTTACACGGCCCCCAGCAAAACCTTTCCCTTTTTTTCTTTTTTTTTTTTTATTTATACCCCCCTGTGTAAATTTTTTTTCACCCCCTTTCTTTTTTAAAAAAATTTCCCAAAGTTATTTTAGGTTTAGTGTGTTTGTTGGGGGGGAGAAATTCTCCGCATATTAAAAAAAAACCCATGAAAATCCGTCAAGTAGTTTCCAAGTTACACGAGTTTATTCAAAATTGAAATAATTAAATCAAACAAATATTATTCTATAATTAATTATTTATTTTAAATTTTATTTTTCTATTTATTTTAATAAAGAAGAAAATTTAAGAATTAATTCATTATTTATTGACAATTAATTAATTTTAATTTTTGCAATTAAATTAATAATTTTTCATTTTTTGGGATATAGACCTAATTAGAACGAAAATTTTTTATTAATCTCAACAATGTCTAATTAAATTTATTTTACATTCTAATTAAATATGAGCTCAAATTATAATTTATTTTTAAATTAACCTTTTAAATGACAAATTTTTATGTAAATTTGGATAAAAATTATTTTAAAATAAACCATTCTCATATTTTGTGAATACTTGGTGACTACGAGTTACCCAAGCGAGAATCTGGCATATATTCTCCTTTCTTTATATTAAATGAAGGGAGATCTTTACTTCTCTATATAACCTAATAATGAATTAATTTTTTTTCTCCAATTAAATCGATAATAAAATTTAAAAAAATAATTAGGAATAAAAATAAGGCATTGTTGAAATTTAATCATTCTAATTAATGTCAATAAAATAAATTACAACAATTAATTAGAGTCATTGTTAAATAAATAAATAATTATATTCCATTTAAATTTTATTAGTTTTTAGGTTCCATTTCTGGCCTCGACTGTTAAATAAATAAATAACGCAAATGCGATATTTTTCTTCTTTTTTAAAAACAGGTTGTTTATTTTTATTTATATAATATTAAAAATAAGTTTTTTATTAAAAAATTTTTAAATTTTGACAAATTTATTTATAATAATTTTATTCTTTTTATCTTTGATCTCACTACTTTCTTTTATTACGTAGCGCTCGCTATTCTATTTCTATTTATCATCCAAAAGCCTACGCAACATTTTATTTTATTTGTTTTTTAACCTGATATGTTTATTGAAAGAGAGGGGAGATCAAAAAGAAAATTAACCGATTATCTATCGTTAGTAGGTTCCGCATAAAATAAAGAAACAAATTTTCTAAAAAAATTAATTTTTAATTGGAGATTTACTAACAAATGATTGCAGGATTTAAGAGATATTTTAATTAACTTCAAAAATATTTAATATATTTAAATTTATTATTTTATTAAAATAAAATTTTAATTTACTTTTTATTATAATAAGGCAATTAGAGAGATGCTCCAAGTGCAACTTATACTAATTTTTTTAATAAAGATACAAGTGTGATATATCATTTTACTCGGAAGACCGTCTAGTTTCTGAATTTTATAAAGAAAATGGTGTATATTATATAACGAAAAAAATATTTTCCCTAATGTTATGAAATTTACCAAAAAATATGTTATGTAATAAGCGAATATTTATTAAGTTATGGTAGTCAAAGGGTTTTTTTAAGTTGAAATTCTAATTAAAAAATATGGAATTAAAAATTATTAGGATCAGTCCAAGTCTAACGTTTCAGTCCAAACCTATGACCGAAACGTTATAAATATGAAAAATTTAAAACAGAATATTTTTGAACCTTATAACCTACTGATTTTAATTTTTGATTTAAAACTTTACCAGGCTGTGGAATTCCAGGTGTTTTTGTAGCGTTACTTGGAATATATTCGATATCTTTTAAAATTTCTTGCCATTCTTCTAATGTCTTTTTTGGAAATAATTCACTTTCAGGAAACAATATATCCCGAGGGACTAAAGCCTAAAAAAAGAAAGAATATTAAAGATACAAAAAAATATCTCAAACAAAAATTGTTGGAAATGTTAAATAGAACAACTTTGTATTTGGGTGTTATTACTCTAAAATTAACATTTAAAGAGATATCTTGATTGTTCTGTTTATCATGAACCGATAGCGAGAATTAATCATAGAATAAAAATATTTAATTAATTAAATAAATTTGTAAAATATTTTCATATAATTAAAAATTTTATTTCAATTTAATTAGATATTTAAAATTAAAACTCTCTATATCTTCTAAACGCTTGGAGATATAAAAAAAAATTTTCGAACAAAATTTGTTCAAAATTTTAAATAGAATAATTTTGTTTATGAGTGTTTTTTCTCTAAATCTAATATTTAAAGGAGAATTCGGGGTTTTCCAACTTTAAATGTTGTTTAAAAATATTGTAAAGTTCATACCTGTGTGGCCGCAACTAGAAGGAGTAAACAACAAAGAAGTGAATTCATTTTGAACTGACTGCACTGTGAATCAATTCTCTACTTCTCTTTATATATTCCCTTTTCAAATATAAAAAAAAACCCTGGAATTTTTTGTTTTAATTAAAAAAAAAAAATTTTTTTCCCCTCGACAAGAAGATAATTTCAATTTTCAAGAACTTTTTTTTTTTCTTAAAAGCCTTTTATAATCTTTAAGGTAAATATTAATCTACAAATAATTGGTTCTCTCTTATCTCTCTCTCTCCTTGGATAAGGATTATTATTACGAGATGAACCAACATACCCATACATTTTTAGTGTTTTTTAGAAAAATAGCCTTAAACAACATATCAAAAAAAATCTCAATTCAAGCCCCAGTTGGGGATTTAGAGATTTTGATTTTTTTTAATATTTAACTTTGAGTTTGTACAGGATTATTAGAATTTTGAAGATTTCTTGTACTAAGATTCAGATGAAATGAATGAATTACAATAAAAAATTTTTATTTTTCAAGAATTTTAACCATGACGACAGGTTTGCGCAAATTTCTCAGTTTCGGTTACCATCTGTAGCCATTATCAGGCCTAAAAATTAAGACACATACATTGTAATTTAAAATCAGATTGATTTTGTTAAGCCTTATGTTCTTTAGATGTATGTATTATTTTAATTTTTAGCCCTGATGATGGTCACAGATGGTGACCGAAACTGAGAAATTTGCGCGAAGCAGTCGTCATGGTTAAAATTTCTGAAAAATAAAAACCTAACCTGGTCCCTTGGAGTTCAGGGATATACGGTATTTTAAAAATGAGTTCGCCCCCCCTCTCCAAAAAAATGCAATATACACCTCTTGTACAAAATGTATATAGGCCCCCTCTTCTAGAAACGCCCCAGGCCCTCAAATGCCTCGCTACGCCTCCTCCAAAATATGGTTTCCCTTTTCAAGAGGTTACACACACCGTACAGATAGTCAGTCAACTGATCGATCTTATATATACCTTTATGAAAAACTACAATTTTCGTTTTCCTTAAATTTATACAATAAACAAAATTATACCTTGAAGAAAGTAAATTTAAATCAAATAAAAAAATGGGTATGTTAAATATATATATTAAATTTAATAAGTACTAATTCAATTATTATAATTGTTTTAGTTTTGGTCATGTTTACGGAAGGCCTATACTCGGAAACATAAATTTCTGAAAAAACTTTATTTGAGAATGAAAACGCTATATTTTCAGCAATTTTTTATTAGTTAGCAATGCAATAATTCCAAATATTTCGGAGACCTTTGGAATTATTGCCTTGCTAACTAATAAAAAATTGCTGAAAATATAGCGTTTTCTTTCTCAAATAAATCAAATTTCAGCATCACCACTTAAGGAGAATTTCTGAAAAAACCCCATAAAAATCGGTCAATTGGTTTCGAAATTATTACGTTATAAAATAAAATAAATTGAAAAATTGAAATTATTTTAAATCTCACAATCTTTATTTTATAAATAATCATATAAATTAAATTTTAATTTTTACATTTTATTTTAATTAAATTTAAATGAATAACAGATTTGAAAGAATTAAATTTATAAAATTACTTTGAAATTTTTGTATTTAAAATTTTATAAAATTAAATCTTAATATGTCTACGAGGATATTTGTGACAAATATGAATTGAATTTTATACAGATTACTTATCTATTCATTTCCAACATGTACATTTATAATAATAAAAATAATAAATTAGCATCATCAATAAAACAATAAAAAATGGTAATGATGAAAGAGAGAGAGAGGATCAAAGGGCGTGTTAAAGGAAATCGTTTAAAGAGAAAGAAAATCCTTTCTTTGGGGTCAACTTCATTAAAAGATAAATAAATCAACGTGTGAAGAGAAGAAGAAAAAAAATTGAACCTAAACGAATCGACACCCCTCATGACGTCAAACGAAAAAATAAATGCCTCTAGCTCGTTAAAACATAAAATTCTCTTGGTGTGTAATGCGAAGTTTTTATTTAAAAAAAAAAAAAATCAGTAACTTAATAATTAAATTTTTAGTATTTTATCATTCTTGAAATAATAATTATTTCAGAAATAAAAGATAGCTTTTAGTAATCACTAGGAAATTCTCTTTTCAATATACAAAACCCCATAAAAATCGGTCAAATACTTTTAGAGTTAATGTGTCAAATAGAATTTTAATAAATTTTAATAAATTAAATCTCACATTTATTATTCTATAATTAATCATAATTTTTTACTTTTTGATTTATCGAATTTTTATAATTGTTAAATTTTGAGCTTCTGATACCCATAATACGAAGCAAGTTGTTGGCCATTAGGCTAGGTACCGGTAATTGGGTTTGGTGACTTTTATGAACATTGTTTTTTTTTTTTTTTTATTAAAAAAAAAAAATAAAAATTGACATGTTGACAGAAATATCAATAGGAAGAATGGATCCAATTTTTTTTTTTTTTTTTTTCAATTTATTTTTGTGTCTTCTATAGGCCTACTTAAGATTCTTGGTCAACCTCTGTAATTTCTTTCACAGTAGATAATTATTCTGTTGAAATTCCGATTTTTGGATCCATAAGACTAAATAGTGCCAATTTTTTTTTTTAATTACATATAATTTTTTTATAAATATTCTGAAACTAGATTTTCTCCTGAGTAAAATGATATATCACACATGTATGTTTGAAAAAAAATATTATTTCAAGTTGCACTTGGAGCATCTCTCTTCATTAATTGCCACAAAGAAAAATTAAAATTTAGTTTTATTCAAATAATGAATAAATTTAATTATTTAAAATTAATTATTAAAATTTCTTATAATTAAATCCCAACAATTAATAAATTTAATTTTAATCAAATAATAAATGCGAGATTTTAAATTTTACTAATTAAGAATTTCTCAATTTTATTTATTAATACAAATATTTATTTAATTGCGAGATTTAAACTTGAATAATTTTTTTTTTTTTTTTTTTGTTCTTATCTATAATCATGAAATTTCCCCCCATATCTATCTAGTATAAATAAAGGATTCAATTATATGTCTTTTTTCTGGTCATTAATACAACATAATCGTTTTTTTTTTTGGTACGTCTCTTTTCTTATCTTTAAAAATAAATACATATTAAGATAAAAAGGTCAGAAAATAACCTATATTTTTTTTAAGATTGTTTTTATGTCAATGTCGCCCCCATCTTCAGGACTTATTGCTGCTCATTTGTTTCATCTAACTCTCGGATTACGAGACAAAGATGTTGATGATCGAAAAAAAAAAAAAAATCTTAAAGAGGAACTATACAAATTATTTTACTTACTTCTGATCATAGGGTCTTGAATAAATTTAATTTTTTTTAATTTATTTTTAATATCGCAAAAGTTTCGGTCATCATCAGGCCTGCAAATAATAATTCTTACCTCAAATTTTGATCATAATAATATAATTTAATTCACAGTCTTCATTCTCATAAAACATGTAACTTCTTTCACTTTTCAAAATATAAAAAATAAATAACATTTCAACTTTCATCAGGGCAAAGTCAAGTACCGAGGCTAACTAGTAAAATATAATATAAAAAACTTATAAACTGCTTTTATTTAAATTAAACTAAAAAGAGAGAAATAATTTAATTGTTCTTGTTAAAATTGTTGAATATTTGGACCGTGATATGCAATGGTGTGTCAAAGACCAAAAAAGTAAAAATTGAGTTAAGCACGGAATATTGTTTCAAATGCTTTAATTAATAGTATTTTTAATGAAATATGTCCTAAAAAAATTTATATTTAATATTACTTGCACAATTGACAAAAAAAATTATATATAATCCAATGAAAACAAAAAACTTTAAAGTTGATTTTCTCAAAACTCGATGTTTCGTCTTTGACGCACCATTGCATAACAGGGTCCATTTATGAATTAAAATAAAAACGTGGGGCGCTCCGGGACTATCCAATAAAAACAAATTGAACCTTATTCATCAACCTTAGAGCAACTTTTTAAGATCTGCAAACTGGTGAGGCCAGATCTGGTGAATATGGGGGGGTGTGGAAGAAATTCCAAACGATCATCATTTCCATTGTTGCATTGTCTTGGGGAAACAAGGGGGTCTGTTTATGAACTGAACCGAATATCATGAAATGTTTACAGGTATCTTTTGAAGGTTGGTGATGGCAAAAAAACAAAAGCGGCATAGCATCTTTGACTTCATATGTGTGTCAGGTCCGGGACTTAATGACCCATGGGACCTATTAAAGATGGATAATATAATTTTATTTATAAATTATTAGGGCAATTTTTAATTATAGACCATTAATATAAATATTTATTAAAAAATTATAAATTCTGTACAACGTTTCTAGTGCTTATTCTGCAGTCGTTATCATGTACTGTGCACTTGTTCCGACTCAAGTGAACTGACTGACATGTCCTTTACGTGCCTTTTTATATACAACGACGTCAGCGCCATCTGCAGGCATTCATATGAAGTTAGATTCAAATTTTCCCGCCATTTTCACTCAATCCAATGAAATTATTTATAAATATTTTAAGAATTTGACATAAAGTTAATAATTCTAATCAATTAATCAATTTTTATTAGAATATTAAAGTTTTTGTACATTCGGTGTAAAAATTATTATTATTATTTTTTTTTTACAGGCCTGATGATGGCCGAAATTGTTGAAATTTCAGTCGCCATTCAATCCGAAAAATAAAATTCTTTAATTTTTTTATTATAAAAATCTTATCAATAGAGAGATTTCTGTATTAAGTAGGAGGCTCATGGCTAATCCGATAATCTGCGGATTACGAATCTAAAATTACTATACAACTCGAGTTGAAATCCCAGTTGTCGTTAGAAAATTTTCAAACATTGCCAATGACTCCTCTATGTCTCTATAATTGGATTTAATCTCTTTTGAGAAATAGGAATATTAAAAAAAAGTCCTGAAGAAGGGGTGAATTAACGTCCGAAACGTCAACGAACGGACTGAAGCGTTTTATTTCTTCTTCTGGCTACCTACCCCACCTCATTAGGCAAGATTAAATTTTTTTTAACAAATCAAAACCAAATATTTTATTTTTTTTATTTTTTAAGTGAAACTTTTATTCCATCGCTTCAAAATTTTTTCGCCCATCTATTGCATGTCGCCGTGACGTCACCGACGACTCACATCAGGTTTCTTTAGATATGCTACGAGAGTGCGCTACTGTCGCCAGAGCTATAGTGGGTATGGAGTGGAGTCACCAATTTATTAGTGTCGTTTTTTTTTTTTATTGTTTATATTTATATTTATTTTATTTATTTATTATATATTTTTCATAAATTTATTAACCACATTTTTTCAGTTAAATGCTTACGATCCGAAAAAAGTTTCACTTGCATCAGGGTTTCATAAAACCACATATTTTATTTTTCCAAAGTTCTGAAAAAAAAAAAAAAAAAAAAAATTAAAATCAAATCTTACAAATGACTTTATTATAATTAAATTAACCCCCCCTTCCCCTCTTCTGCTCCCCGCCCCTTCCTTCCCTCCAATCCCTTTGCATACACACAAAGGGTCACATGTTTCGTATTTTCCATCCATAATATGATAATAAAATACATATATTCAACGAGAGGGATGGCTATTGTGCCAATTGCTAATGGACAATGCCCTTCTCTCTCTCTCTCTCGTTAAAACAATACCTTGAAAATGACCAATACATCGTAGGCAACAGCATCCAGAGTGAGAGAGAGAGAGATAAACCTCTGGTAATTCAATGATAGAATATGAGTAATAGTCAATAAATTACATTTGATAACAAAGCTGATGAACCTTTTTTACAAAAAAAATGGATTAATTTCAAATAAGTTTCGGTTTTGATTTAATACATCTTCATTTATATAAATATTAACACTCTGGATGTAAATAAATCATTTGTTGACTTATAAAGTCAAATAAATTTAAAATACACTGAAATTTATTTTATTCAGTTGACGTTTCGGTTTCTTGTCTAGACCGTCTTCAGAAGATATGGTTTATCACACACGTAAAAATAAATAGTGTCTTGTCCCAATTTGTTAATTTACAAATACAAATTGAAATATTTTAATTTATCGTACAAGTTTAAACATTAAATACGCAATAATTGGTCGAACAGTTTTAAAATTTAAATTACGAATCTGGATCCTATAAAAAAAAAAATATCAAAATACTGAAGAAAATGGTATAAATTTTTGAATTTTCCCGGGCTAGTAAAAATCGAAAGGAGTTTAGTTAACTTTTTTGCGCCAACTAGTTGCATGTACTCTTTAATTTCCTATTCTCCTTTTTTTGGGACTTTAGTCTTTCACAGTTGTTATTATTTGATTTTCGGTTTAACTGTTGTTTATTTGTAAAAATTACAACGTTTCGGCCACTCATTCTGTAGCCATCTTCAGGTATAAATCTGTTAAGATTATATAGGTTGTTACATCTGTGACAATAAAAGAGGTTGTTACAGATGTAATAACCTTTATAATCTTAGCTGAATTGTACCTGAAGAAGGCCACAGAATGAGTAGCCGAAACGTTGTAATTTTTGCAAATAAACCACAGTTAAACCGAAAATCAAATTCTTTTAGTAATTTCTATTCTCCTGTTAAAAGTTTTAATTTTCATTAGAAAAATGCAAATTTAAAAAAAAAATGATAAAAATTTTTGAATTCTGGCGGGAGAGTAAAAACGAAGAGAATTAATTTTTTTACAGCCAAATAGTAGCGCCTATTCTTTAATTTCCTATTCTCTTGTAAGAAACATTCAATTTTCTATGAAAAAATGCAAATTTTTGAATTCTGAAGGAAGATTAAATTAAAAAACTGAGATCAGTGTAATTAACTTTTTAGCGCCATCTAATAGCGCATACTCTTGAATTTTTTATTCTCCTTTTAAAAACATTTAATTTTCAATAAAAAAACAAACAAATTTTTAATAAAAAACGATACAAAATTTTTGAATTCTGGCGGGAAACTAAAAATGGAAATTAGTGTAATTAACTTTTTAACACCAAATAGTAGCGCTCCCTTTTTACTTTCCTACTCTCCAGTTAGAAATTTGTAAATTTCAATGAAAAAATACAAATTAATAAAAATGTTTTTGAATTCTGCCGGTAGATTAAAAACTGAGAAGATTGTAATTAATTATTTACTTCCAGCTAGTAGAGCATACTCTTTAATTTCCTATTCTCTTGTTAGAAATATTTAATTTTCTATGAAAAAATGAAAATTTTCAAAAAAAAAAACGTAACAATTTTTGAATTTTGGCTGGAAATTTAAAATGGAGAAGAATTTAATTAACTTTTTAGCTCGAGCATTGGCTACTGATACTAAAAATCAAGGGTTCGACCCAAAAATATGGGTAAATCAATAGAGACGAGGTCTAAAAGGCCTAAAAAAGACCTTAAATTAAATTACAAAAAATTCTCCTGTTTTTTTTTTCTTTTTTAACTATATTCTTCCTGTCTGCATGTGACGACTGGTCATTATAGGTCTTCGGACCTTATGCACCCATTCAAAAAATAAAAACAATTTTCTATGAAAAAATACAAATTTTAAAAAAAAAAATCGTACAAATTTTTGAAATCTGGCGGGAGATTGAATTTGAATTCTGGCGGGATAGTAAAAACAGAAAGGAGTGTAATTAACTCCAAATTGTTTGAGAAAATTATCCAATAACGTACTTCTGACTATCCATTAGGCCGGCCAAAGGTGGGCTGCGTCGTTAATACTAATTAAAACTTCGAGGGTATGAATTTTAAATATCCAAAATTTTAAGTGGGCACTAAATTAAGAATTTTGATTTTCCAACATAAAAGTCCTCTCTGGTAATTATATTGGAATACAAATGATTATTAATTGGTAATAAAGAATTTAGAGCTTCCACGTCATTTTTATTGAAACATAAAAGGTAAAAAGGGTTATGAGGGGAGGGAGGGGGGTTTTTATTAGGGCCTATTACAAAAAGATTTCCTCCTCTTATTTATTTATTATCAAACAAGAGATAGAGAGAGAGATTTTATTAATTATCTCCCGTAAATTCATCTAAACTAACGATCCTATTGAAATTAAATTTTGCATAGATAAATATATGAATGAAAAATTAAATTTTTATTTCAAAAAAAAAAAAAAAAAAATAATTAATAATATTAAGAAGAATTAAATCTCGCAATTACTATGATTAAATTATAAAATTTAAATTTAAATAGATATTTTTATTTATATCATTAATTATAGAAAAATAATTGCAAGTTTTAATTTTGAATATTTCTTTAAAATCTATTTACTCTGAAACTACTGGACGGATTTTCATCGGATTTTTTTCTTTATATAGAGAATTTTACTGAGGTGGTTTTGAGGAGTAGCCCCTTTGTGATTTTTTTTTGTATTAAACAATATCTCATTAACCAATGAACGCAGCATATTCATATCATTTTTTTTTTCAGAGAATTTTACAAAACAGCATAGGGGTTTGATTGTCTCGAGAACATAATTTTATTTGAGATATTGGATGGATTTTAATGGGATTTTAGAAATAAATAATATTTCTTTTTTTTTTTAATAAAATTTGAAAGATGCGGACTGCGCAGCTAGTATATTCGCTCTCTTTTCGCTTCTTTTTAATGTAACATCGTGGTTATTCATGTAAGAGTATGTTGAAGTGGGTTTTCTAGTAAGAATTATACAAATTTCAATTAAATCTCGCAATTATTATATTTTAATTATATCTCTATTCATATAAATAACAAAAATAAAAAAAAATTAATTTTAATATCAAATATTGTAGAATAATAATTATGAGATTTAATTTCAACTTTTTCCTTTATAATCCATTCTCTGAAACTACTTGCCGGATTTTGATGGGATAAAAAAATAATCAATATATTAATTTGTTGAATATTAGTATGCTACAGTGTTGCAGATATATAATCTAATTTTACAATTCTTGTTACTACTCCATGAGTGACGGGGGATATCTTTAAACATAAATATTACAATACCGTCAACAACGTTTTTGTTTAATTCAATTCATTCAAACATGAGAAAGTCGTTTGGATTAAAACAAGTTCTTTGATTTTTATTTTTTTTATTTTGCACTAATTGCGTGCAGTAGAGTCGAGCCGCACCGTTTGGTGTAGGCAGCAGGTTTTTTAAAAGGCGGCGCGGCGCGGCCCGCCACGCGTAGGCGAAATGGCGCCGCCGCTAAGAGAGAGAGAAGATATATCATTTTTTTTTTATATTTTTATAATAAATGATGCTGTAAAGGCAAGTGGAAAAGATTAAAACAACTTTCTTCTTTTTTTTTTTTTTAAAGGGACAGAAAAATTATGAATATAAAAAATCAATTTGCAAAAAAATTTGCGTTATATATGATCTACTATTAAATCTATAATTCACTTATAAATCTCTTTAATAAATTGGTGTTAAAATTAGGAGGTTATGTTTTTTGCCGAAAAAAATTCTGATATTTAATAAAAAAAAAAAATAAAAATTCTACAGAGAGACATACAATTTTGTATTTTACCTAAAAACAAAAAAAAAAAAGAGATAGAAATTTAATTAAGAGAAAATATCTATCCTCTAGCTACGTATATAAAATTTAATCTAGAAATTTAATTAAAACCAGAAAAGGGATACCAAAAAATAAAAAAAAAAGATCTTTATGCTAACAAAACCAACGAACATATAAATTTATTAAATTAAAATAAAGTTAGAGAAACTATTGAATAAATTAACTGATGTAACTAGCATTTAAACAAGCGAGAAAATTATTTTTATTTTTACAAAAAAAAAAAAAAAAAACTATCCAAATATTTAAATAACGCATTTATAAAATTTAATTAAAATAATATTAATAACTTGTTACGTAGTCGGCTGATCAGTAAAAGGCCCATGAATATAGAGGATAGTAAAATAAGTATATCACCCTCTCCCCCCTTCAAACCCGGGAAATTCCCCAAATATTAAAAAAAGCCCCATCAAAAACCGCTAACTAGTTACGGAGTTAATGGGTTATAAAGTTGTGGGAAAAGTTGAAATTAAATCCTACAATTATTTCTTTACAATTATATTTATTTTAAATTTGATATTTTTTTATTTAGCCTCAATGGAAAGAGTTATAATTAAAATAAAATTTTTGTAGAATAATAATTGAGAGATTTAATTGATATTTGTTTATTTCTTACTAAATAACCCACTTCAGTATATTCTTCCATAAGTAACGCGAACTCATACTAATGAGAAGTGAAGAGAAAGTATAATATACTAGCTGCGGAGTCCGCATCTCTCAAATTTTATTATAAAATATAACGAGGGGAAGTCTTCTCTCTGAAATACGGTAATAATATTTATTTATCATCATTTTTAAAATTCAATTTAATTATGTTTTCGATTCCTAATCTGAATCATAATCAACCCCCTAAAAAAAAATGTAAAATTCTCTGAACACACACAAAAAAAATATGACATGAATATCAGTTTATTGGTTCCTGAGATTTTGTTTCATATTTTTCTTCTAAAATACAATTTAATTATTTATTGAACTTAAATAAAAATAATTTATTTGTCTTTCTTTATTAAATTTAAATAAGAAATATAAAATTTAATATATTCAATTAATTATAGAATAATATTTGTGAGATTTAATTTATTTTAATTCTTAATTCCCATATACAAACTCTGAAATTACTTGACGGATTTTGATGGGGTTTTTTCTTTTTTAGAATTTCAATAGATCGAGACCTTATATAAATAAATAAAAATAAACCATTAATAATTTAGTTATCTCAGGTTAATATAATAATTGAACAAAAATTATATTTTGATTGATTTTTACCAATCCAGATTCAATTTGATATTTGGTTGTTTAGATAATAATCCATTTACCCCCTCCCCATAATTCATGTCACAGGAACGGAATGTTACATGGGTTCCAGTACAAGTAGTAGATAGATCTAGATCACACACAAGTGACAAGCAAACTCTCTCTCTCTTTCTACTTAAAGGACCACCAGGAACAAACAACCAGAAGACGAGTAACAAACACAGAGCCGAGAGAGAGAGTAGCCATAACATTAAAAAACAGCGATGTCACTATAAATAAGAAACAAGTTTAAAAAAATGTTTTACAACATATTTATTTAAAACAAGTGTTCTATGTCAACGATAATTCATTGTTATTGACCTAGAAATTTTGATCAACATCAGACTATTAAAGAAAAGTGAAAATTATTTTAATTAAATTTTTAATATATTCAGAATCTAGACGTTCCCCCGAGTAAAATGATACGTCACACTTGTACTTTTGTAAAGAAAATTATTTTAAGTTGCACTTGGAGCATCATTGCTAATTGGTATAAGGAAGATGAAATAAAAAGTTATTCAATAAATTAATTAATTTTAATATCTTATTCAGATAAATTCTCAATTTTTTTTCATAGAGAAATTTTAACACTTTACATTTATTTTTACATGTTTTTACATGTATACATGTATTGCTATCTATTAGCGATATTTTCTCACAATTTTTCTAATTAAATTGAGACACAAAACTATTTGATTCTTGCATCGATAAAATCTAGATCATGTCTTCGAAAGTCGATCAATTTTTGATTTCAAATCTAGGCCTAAATGTAAATCAGGATTCGAAGAAACTTTTCAGCCAGGAAAATCTTTTATTTAATTTTTTATTCGCCGACGTTTCAATCGCCAATCACGACCTTTATCAGGACAAATATTTTAAATATACCTAAGATCGTATATATTTAACCTTATTTGCTGATGATGAAAGGTCGTGATTGGCGACCGAAACGTCGGCGAATAAAAAATTAAAGATTTTAATTTCCTGGCTGCAAAGTTCCTTCGAATAAAAAATATATAATAAAAATTTTAGTTCGTTTTTTTTTATCTCGGTGTGTATATATTCTAAAACTAGACATTTTCCCAAGTAAAATGATATATCACACTTGTATCTAAATATAATATAATTCTGCTTAAAAACAAGTTTTTAAATTGCACTTGGAGCATCTCAAATTACCATATAAGGATGAGAATAAATAAACAATTGAAATTTAATTTAATTTTGGATTTATAAATATTTTATATTTAAATATCCTTTAATTTAATTAATGAATTTTGTTTAAATCCCACAATTATTTATTAGTAAAATAAAATATTAAAAGGAAATTGTTAATTCTCTTCTCATGGCCTTATAAATAAAGGGCTGCTTGCACACTGTCTACGAGTGTTTAAAGAGAGATTTACTTCTAGAGAACACCCTGTCAGCCATGTCACATTGTGTTCCCTCAACCCTCTCCACCCTCCCCCTCCACCTTCCCCATTATAAATGACCTTACGCTCTCTCTCTTTAGAGGGATATTATCTTATGACACTTTGATGCTGCTCCCCTCTTGATTTATCGCTTGATTCGTTCGTTATTCAAACTTTGACTTTAAAATATCGAATGAATTAGAAAAAAATAAATAAATAACAATCTTAATCTTTTCTTGAAATTATAGGAATTGTAGGATAAGTATTAATTAAGTCTAATGACACAAGTTTTGACACTTTTTTTCAATTTTCTCAAAATAATTTGATATGATTTTTTTTTTAATTTCATATATCAATTAGATAATTAAAAATAGATCAAATATATATTTTGATTTTATTAAATACCGCTTTTAAAGATTACTTTATTAATGTATTTTTTAAGTTTTTCGTCAAAATCTTTGTTATTTATATTTTTAGAGAAAAGATTTTTATATAAAAATTATTCTAAATTATTAGTAACTTTTGTTTTATACACTTTTTCAAAAAAAAAAAAATTATCTGTGTAAGAATTAGAGAAGATTTACTAAATTTTTTAATTAGGTTTTCTCAAAATTATTTTTAAAAATATTTTCTAAATTTTATATTTTAATTAGACAAATAAAAATAAAGTTAATGTATATTTTTATTTCAATATATGCATATTTTAAAGAATAAATTTTTTTAGTTTTTCCTTAATATTTTCTTTGTTTATATTTTTAGGGAAAATTTTTCTAAAGAAAAAATATTATAAATGAAATTCTTAATAACTTTTATTCTATATATTTTTTCAAAAAAACTGCTGGTTTACGATATAAATAAGATTTTTATTTTTTTTAATTGGGTTAAAGTTTCTTTGATGCATATAATTTGTTTATTATTTTTTTTTTTAATTTCTTTTTCTTTTTGTTACAGGTGAGTTGAATTTGTATTTTTCTGCTGATCTTAAGAATGTTTCTGACACCAAAGTTGGGTGAGTTTTTATTTCATTTTATTATAAATAAACAAACTATTCCAAGTGAATTCAGGTAAATAATATTACGTTAATTGTTTATGGCATCTACTTAGTTTGAGTTTAAATTCATTCACCGGAAAAATTGCTTTACAAAGAATCTTTTCTTAAATGTTCACTTGAAATTTTAAAAAGTGTATTTGCACCGAATCAAAAATAAATTAAACTTAATTAAAATTGGGCAAATTAAAATTTAATTTTCTTTCTAATAAATTTAATATATATGATTAATTATAGGATAATAATTGTGAAATTTAATTTATTTAAATATTCAAATATATCCAAATCCATAACTTTAAAACTACTTGACGGATTTTCATGGGGTTTTTTCTAACCTGTTAAGAATTTTCTGTTAGAAATTTTAGACTGTTTTATTTTTCGGGATCCTTAATTTAGGGTGTCTACAAATTAAAAAAAAAAAAAAAAATTTAAGTTTTTATTCATTAATATACATTTTTTTTTTTTTTTAATTTCGATTTTTATTTTCTCCATCTCCAAATGGGGCTTTTAATTAAAAAAATAACTTTTATTTATTTGAAAAAAATTTTACAATTTTTGTAAATAAAATAAATTACTCTAGACTAATATAATATATGACAAATATAAAAAAAAAATGAGCCTTATTCAAAGAATAAGTCCCAAATGGGGCTTATAATTGTTAAATACGAATTTTCTGTAATTAAAAAAAAAAAATTAATTTAGCATAAAAATCTCTTAAATAATGGAAAATTTATTTGAGAAGTTTAATTGACCCTCTCTTGTCGGGCCGCGCAGCTAGTATTATAATAACTTCAAGCCTTTTCGCTATCTAGAAGGCGGGAGTTTTATTTTTTTCCATAGATCCTGCTATCTCTCTCTCTTTCTCTATGCAAACATGATGTCCGGACGCGACTAATGGCCAAAGAAGGAGGGGGGGGGGGTAGAGGGGGCGGAACTCGGAACAAATTGGATTTTCACAGACAAAGAGCGAAACGTGCATTGGGCTTAAGGCACGAGCTATGATTCCAAATACCGATAACAACAAGCAAGCAGACCTCGAGTCTCGAGTCTGACCATCACAACAACAACACACAATTGTCATAATTCCATGTTTTTATAACTGTTGTTGTTGTTGTTCTAGTTTCGAATAAATCTCACGCCAATTTTATTTTTTTGTGGAATATCTTTTTCTAATCTGGAAATTGGAGTTGGATCATCGTAATGCCTTTATTCCCCCCCCCCCCTCTACTAGCTCTATTAACGGGATATTGAAATTTATTCGGATTGTTGGAGATAAGTAAGTATAGTCCTGAGGCGATATATAAAACAATTCTGCAATGCCAAGACCTGGAGAGGTGGTCCACGTCTTGGAAAGTTCAAGAAAAATACTCTGTTCCTCAAATCCCCAAATGGGGAAGATCAAAAAATTCCTGAATTTTACCTATTGGAAAACATTGGGTTCAATTATGAAAAATTCAAGTCAATTAAATCTCTCAAATGAAAAATAATAAAAATTGTTATATAATTAATTAATTTTTTTTTTTATTATTTTGAGGGCTCGCTGGTGTAGTGAGCTAGGGTGTCAGCTTCTACAAAGAAGATCCCTGTTCAAATCCTTGGCATGCGGGATTTTTCATTAAATAAAAATATTTATTTAATGTAAACAAATCCTCAAGCAAGCCCTGGATTGGAATATAGGATCTTTCCACAATAGCCCTCAGGCAACTCTACGAGGAGAGGGAGTTGCTGTGACATCCCGTCCTGTGGAAGGGACGTAAAGAAGGTTCCCTCTCAGTGATGCATTCTTCGAAAGGAGTAGGCTACACGCCGGTGCTGAGGGAGTCCCTCCTCAAACTAGGACATCCTCCATAGCATAGAAGAGGTTGGATAAAAAGGAGCCGGTTGGAACCAGAAATAAGGATTAGTTCACTAGCTAGAGACGAGAGCAGGAGGAGGAGCTAGAGATAGGAAAGGACGTAACTTCACGGGGTGCCGGTAGATGGCTACGGCCAGAGGGCGGTTGGGTTTGAGGTGTGTGTCTCCGTACACGTAAGCACCTCGGGTAAATAAACGGGGATCCCGATAGGAATTTCAAATAGGAATTTCAAATAATAATAATAATTTTTATTATTTTATTTTTTAAATAATTTTTAACAGATGCGGGCTACGCAGCTAGTGTATTCTTCTCTTTTTTCGCATCTCATTAATTTAACGTTGTGGTTATTCATGTGCGAGAATACTGAAGTTTGTTTTCTAGTAACGAATAAACAAATTCCAATTAAATCTCGCAATTAATATTTTTAATAATATCTCTATTCATATAAATTACAAAAATGTCAAAAATTAAAATTCAATATAAACATGATTAATTATAGAAAAGCAATTGTGAGAATTAATTTCAATTTTTGCATTCATAACGTATTAACTCTGAAACTACTTGACGGATTTTAATGGGATAAAAAAAAATAGTTAATAATTTAATATATTTTAATCAATTTGGTGAGTATTAGTGTTGGGGATATATAATCTAATTTTCAGGAATAATTCTTGTTACTAGCCTATCATCGGGGAATACAATTTGCCACTTTTCAATAAAATAACTTCAAAATAATAAAAATTTAAATTTATTAAAGGTTTTTTGTCGGCATCAGAGGCCATTTAGACTCTGTCTCTATTTATTTCAATTGATTGGTAACCAATTCAATTGGAATAAATCTTTATGTTAGCCCCAGAACCCTAGCACAAAAGGCAGAAACTGTGTTGGACTGACCCATGGACCATATAGATAGATATTTATAAAATAATATTATTTTAAAAAATAAAATGACAATTTTTTTTTAAGATAATATTTCTTAATATTCCAGGTATTTTATTAAAGAAAGGCGAGGGTCTGCCTCAGGTGGGCCAGGGTCAGTTAAGCTACTCCCCGTCACTGCGAATTGTAATTTCTAAAATGAATCTCAATCCCCTCTCCTATTCTAAATTTAAATTCAAATCTCCTTTTAAACTAAAATCTAATCCCAGCTACCCTCTCCCATTCTCTCCGTGTCTGCACGCAATAGCCAAAGAGGAATCTCTTACAAATTTTCAAGAGATTGCATCTTCTAATTAATAGCAATGTTCTGTGATTAGGGATATAATGTAACACATAATTAACTAAAAAAAAAGAAACAACGGAAATTAAAAATTAAAATTGGAACTCTAAATCTCTTCCTATCTTTGTTAGCTATATTTCTCTTAGACTCTTGGTGGGGGAACATGTTGTCTTCTTATAAATATATACACGTATTCCGTATATTCACCCACAAATTTGGTTTTGTAACTTGAATAACTTTTTTTATTATAAATTTAACAACAAAAATTAATATAATAAAAAAATTAGAGAATTTAATTCTCTTTTAATTGATATATGGACCCTGTTACGCATCAGTGTTTCAAGCGCCACCTACCGTGTTTTGAGAAAATTGACAATTAAAGTTTTTTGTTTTCATTGGATTATATATAATTTTTCTTGTCAATTGTGCAAATAACATTAAATATAAATTTTTTTAGAACATATTTCATAAAAAATACTATTAATTATAGCATTTGAAACAATATTCCGTGCTTAACTCAATTTTTAATTTTTTTTGGCGCTTGACACACTAATGCATAACAGGGTCTATATAAAACATTCAAATATTTCAAAAAAAAAAAAAATGAAATCAAATATTTTTTTTTATTTTATTCAACATTTTCTCACGTTATCAACTTGTAGTAAATAGATATCAATCAAATCTTTGATCTTTTATTCATCAATAAAAGTTTATATACATCATGCTTAGAATAAAATTCTACTTGTATTTATTTTCATTGTCAGGGTCAATGTATTCAGTTAATGATGAGAATTATTTATTATTAACCCACCTTTAGCGGGCCGTGAAACTAGTCTTTATTGTTTTTTTTTTGCCGGTTCAACTACTGCAGTTCGGTTTTATTGTTTATATATATTTTATATAAAATGTACCAGGGGACATTCAACACGCTGATTTCTCGAGGCCACCCTACCGAGGTTTTGTAGGGCTTGGCATTGTTTTAATTGTAATTAGCGATCAATAATTACATTTTATTTAGAATAACTATTATAGGGACCACCCTTTGAAAATTCTCTACACTTTAATAAAGATTCCATGAAAATCCGTCAAATAGTTTCGGAGTTAAAGCGTTTTAAATAAAATTTAAATTTAAATTGCACAATTTTATTCAATATATAATTTTGTTTTTTTTATTTGAGAGAAAAGCTCTCAAAAACTCTCACGATCTACAAAAAAAAAAAAAAAAAAATCTCCATATCCAATACCGGTATCTAGCCCAATAGCCAATTACCTAATTAAATTTTAATATTTAAAATTTTATATAGAAATAATTGTGGAATTTAAGAATCAATTAAGACCTAATTTATTAAAAGTTAAAAATTTTAATAAATATATTTAAATCTCGAATTTATTATTTTATTAAAATTAAATTTTAATTAACTTTTTATTATTTTTTTTATATATGTCAAAATGCTGCTCCAAGTGCAACTTGAAATAATATTTTTAACAAATATACAAGTGTGATATATCATTTTACTCGTGAGAATGCGTAGATTCAGAATATCTATTAAAAAAAAATTAGATGAAAAAAAATCCAATACTTGGCTAATCTTTTAATTTGATTTAAAATATCGCTAATTTTTTTGTTAAAGAGAAATTGATTTTTTTTTTTTAAGACCAGAAAAAATATGATTTTTTTTTTCTTGTTCCTTTAAGCTTCTTAAGTATAAGATTACATTTTATAGGACAGTTAAACTTATCTTTAAAGCCAGCAGGTAGAAAGAAAAAGAGAGAGAAAAAGAGGGAGTTGCTAATTAACTTGAAAGTAAATTGAAAATATGTGAAATTTAAAACCCTCTTTTTGTTGTTGTTGTTGTTGTTAGAGATAGAATAATATAGAATTAATATTTTCAATTTTAAAAAAATAAACAAATTTAAATTACTAGCTGAATAGCCAGCTTTCGGTTTTTTTTCACAACCTTGGGCAATGTGACGTCACTTTCTACGGTATTTTTTTTTATCGGCAATCCCCCACCCGAGGTTTCTCCAGATAAAAAAATATTTTTTTTTATAATGCTTAAAAATATATATAGATAGGTATTTATAAAATATTTATAGTTACATGAAATATAATTGTATTTTTTTTTTTAAGAGAATTTATAAGGTGTCCCTATTTCTTATTAAGACCGAAGATTGTGGTTTATGATTAATGAATTGAAGACGAATTCTGCCTAAAGCGGGCGATGCTGCTAGTATTAAATAAAGTTATATTAATTTCAGTCTCATCCAGTGATATCAATAAATCCCTTTGATTTTGATTTCAAAATATATATATATACACTGAGGGTCATTTCTCAAACATGTAGGCGTTAATGTAACTGTATGTGTGTGTGTGTGTGTGGGTAAACGAGTTAAACACGATGATAAATGATATTTATATAATAACAAATATAAACTCTCCATTACAACAAACAGGCTTTCCAATAGAGGCCATGGAATTGTCTTAAATACATGTAGATATATACAATTTAAGCCCCTTCCCCTTCTTCCCTCCCCCTTCACCTTCTTTCCCCTCTTCTTCTTCTCCTTCACACTTAGCCAATGCAAATTTTATTAGTCAATTAAAATTCTAATTTTATTTCAAGCTGAGTTCCAAAAAAAAAAAAAAAAATAGTTTTATTTTAATGGATTGTATATGATAGAGATCAAAATTCCATAGTTTGTAAATTTTTTGACCTAAATTGAAACTAGCTGTATAATCCGCTATTAGTCTTTTTTTAAAAATTTGTCCTATTATTAAAACTAAAAATTAAACTTTTTATTATATAAAAATGCAATCCACAATTTTTGAAATTAAATATACATACAGTATGAAATTTTTTTTTACCTCCTCTCCCCCCCCCCCCTTAAATATACATTTTTAAGAGGAAATTATTGAACAAACAAAATTGAGTAGTAAGGAATAAAGCTATGCAGCTATGTTTATTTCATTTATTAGTCACTTCAAGCCGACGTTTCGGTACTACTATAGTGTCAGAAAAACTCCTAAAAAAATTTCAGCCCTGAAGATGATCGTATATCTGACCAAAACGTCGGCTTGAAATGACTAATAAATGAAATAGTAAGCAAATTTTAAAAACAATGCCCCCCCCTCCCTTGCCTCCTCTTCTGAAGCTTTACTTTCACGTTGAGAAGCACTGTACCGTTGAGAAGCACTGTACCGTTGAAAAGCATGATTGACGGCCGAAACGTCGATAGATAAATTGATTTTTTATATTTCATTCCCATACATTTAATTATGTGACTCTAAATAGTTTTATTTCGAAACTTGCAGAAATTTTTATTTTATAACAGATCACCTGATACAAATTTATATTTAAAATATTGAAGAAGGCTAAAATTTGACCGAAACGTCTCAAATTGGGAATTACTGTTTATACTACTCCAAAAATAATAATCAAATTTGTTTTATTTTCCTTTTGGCAGCTTTATGATTTATGACCAGCCAAAATTGAATCTTCAAAAATAGTTTTTCCACCGCCCCACATGGATATTTGTGTGTGCAAAACAATAAATTGTTCTAATAGATGCCCACAACAAAGTTAAACAACAAAGATGATTAATAAATGTCAAATTTTTTTAACGCCATTGTTTTTTTTCTTTTAAATAGATAAACATATGTTGACTATTAAGAAAAGATTAAGTCGATTATACTAAGTGGTTCCGTCAGGACAATAACAACCACAACAACAACAACATGAACTACGATTATATCCAACCAACCAACAACAACAACCTGTGATTATCGTTATTGTCATATCTTAACTAACAAGATTAGTTTCGAAACTAACACTTCAGTATTTATTTGTTATGTGATGATGAATAGTCAATTAATTTGGAAACTGTCTTTTTTTATCAGTAACAAAAAAAAAGGAATTATTATGGTCCTTTAGCTCTCAGAAAGATATTATTTTTGAAAAAAAAAAAATCACTGATGATTGTTGTAAATGGTGTCGGTAGCTGGGAAGTATTTTTCTGGATGTAATCCCCTCTTACAAGGGGAGTGCATAGCCTTCATAACACCGATTTGAACGAAAAAATTTTTATGTGTAGTACTTAATGAAAAAACAAATTCTGTTAAAAGCGAGAGAACGCACTACTCAACAGTTCGTCTAAAATAAAATAATAAAGATTTTGCCAGCATGTCTTAGGCCGTTGCTAATAATAACAAATCAAAAAGCCATTGTGGCTAGATTAGTAGTGTTCATTCTTTGTAAACATGAAATCCAGAGTTTGAATCTCGCCCTGTAACTATTTTTTTTTTTTTTTTTGTGTAATTTATATTGTTTGAATTTCTATAAGAATATTTTTTAATATTAATAAATAAGTAAAAAGTTTTTTTTTTAATTATTGGCCTTTAATTTTTAACTTGTTCCATATATTTGAAGAAAATTTAAATGCTTTCTGTAAAAAATATAATATAAGAAATATTTAATATTATACGAGAAATATGTTACTATTTAAAAATTGAACACAAATAAATTTACAATAATATTAAATATTTCTTTATATTATATTTTAGACAGAAAGCATTTGAATTTTTTTTTAATATATGGAACATATTTTAAATTAAAAGTCAATAATTAAAAAAAAAACTTTTTATTTATTTATTAATATTAAAAAATATTCTTATAAACCAATATAAATTACTTACAAAAAATGATTTAGAGGCCGATTCGAACTCGGGATTCCATGTTTCACTAAGAATGAACGCTACTAATCTAAGCTACAATGGCTTTTTGATTTTGTTATTGTTAGCAACAGCTTAAAATTTATGCTGTTTTAATCTTTCTTTTTTTTTTTTTTTTGAAGTGCGTTCTCTCGCATCCACAGCATGACATTTTCATTAAATAAACTACTAATTTTTCGTTCACATCGGTGTTATGA
>JAKCPI010012463.1:0-25138 GCA_023213315.1 Euborellia annulipes
AAAAATATTAATAAATATTAAATTGTATAATTTAATTATTCAAAAATGTAGAGGTATCTGATTATTTTAACGATGTATCCACTGAATATAAAATGTACAATTCAGAATTCCAAACCATTGCATTTGATATCTTAAAAAAATCAGTGTTAAATAAAATTCAGAAATGTAATTAAAATAAATATATTGAATTTATTATATCTATATGTTTTTATTTAAGCCCACATCCTTAAAACCTTTTAATTAATATTATCAACATCTCTAGCTCATTTAAATTTCATTCTCAAAAGCCCAGGATTAATTTATATATTATTTCTCTTAAAATAAATCTAAGTTCTTAAATATTAAAATCCTCCCCCCCGGGGGGCTCCAGAGGGGTTTCTTGGGGGGGGTGTGGGGGGGTTCTGGGCCCCCTCCCCCCTTTTTTTTTTATTTTTTAAATTTTAAAACCGTTTTCTGCCTTTTTGTCTATGTTTACATATCAAATATATTTTTAAAATTTTTTTTTAAAAATTTTAATTAAAAAATATTTTTTTTAAAAAAATTAGATTTTTTTTTTGGGGGTTGGGGGGTAATTACCCTCCCTTTTCCCCCCCTTTTTTTCTTTTCTTTTCCCCGCCTCGCATTTAAGATAATAATTTTATAATTCACTTAGCATAAATAAATACTGGTTATTAAAATTTCATATTCTTTAAAATAAATATATTTTTAATTAATAAGAATGTGTAATCTTAGTAACACACTCAAACTTTTGATGTGTATTTAAATTAAATTTGAAATTCGCGCTATGACGTCATGTTGCGCTGTTGCCATATATATTCTGTGCGAAGTTGCCAAATATATTTTTTTGGCAGAAGTATTTAAATTAAATTTGAAATTCCCGCCTTTAAAATATTTTGAAATTCCCGCTGTGACGTCATGGCGCGCTGTTGCCATATATATTCTGTGCGAGGCTGCCAAATATATTTTTTTTTGACAGAAGTATTTAAATTAAATTTGAAATTCCCGCCTTTAAAATATTTTGAAATTCCCGCTATGACGTCATGGTCACGTGGGTGACGTCACATCACACCGGATCCAAGATGGCCGACGGAAAGGGGCGGGGCTTAGACCGGAAAACGGATGTGGCACCAAGTCCCCTAATATTGTGTTATTATATTATCGAAAACTTCTTTTAGAGATGTCTTTTTTTAAGAGTTACAATTTAATGCGAAGACATAAGCTTAAATCTTTTCATTTAAAAAGTCCCATAAAAAGAAGAAAGTTTTAGAAGAAGCAACAATAATAAGCAAACACTTATTGCGAGATCTTTGACATGCAAATAGATTAGTTATTGATATATGTATCAACAGTCTAAAGCGACGCTTTTCATAAATATGCGCATATTTATGCATAAACGCGTGTCAGGAGTTGTTGAAGGTTTTGAAATTATCCACTGGTTTATAATTATCACTGCTAGAGGAGTTTAAATCCCAACAGATTGACTTACATGTCTCTAACAACTTACGATGATCGCCTAATTATACAACTGAAGGGCTATAAAGAGAGGGGGAGAGGGTCGAGCGAAATCGTCTCCTCTTTAGATTTTGGTTAATTAACGTTTGGCAAAAAACAAGAATCTGAATCAAGTGATTATTTGAGAAAAAACAAATGATCGACTGAAAATTTTATTAAGGAAAAAGATTTATGATTTTTATTAATATTTAAAAATCATATTGTTCTTTGACAAGAGGCGACCATCAGGCAGACAAGAGATTATTATAGAAAATTAAAGAATAAAAAATTCTACATATCTCCGAGATTTTTTTAAATACTCAAAGATCTCTTGTATTTCTTTAATTCACTATATTTTTACTTTCTCTTACCTATAGAAATACGTATATATAGAGGGAAAGTATTGGATTCATGTCAAAAATTCGATGTCATACGTTTTGAGGTCCCCTGAATCCAAAAAAGTTGTTTTCGCGACAAAAAAGTACTTAGTACTTTACTGATGCACTTTTTCAGTTTTTTTTTTTTTTTTTTTTTTTTTTTTTTTTTTCGATTTTCTCAAATTCGCTCTAACAATTTTGATTATTAATAAAATTCAAAAATCAACTATTTTTTAGATGCTCTTTAAATATGTATATTCTCATTTTGCCCTTGAAGCACATTTTACTCTTTTTTAATATTTAAAAACATTCACACTTTTTCTCATTCACACTCACATTCACACTGTCTTTTCGGCAACTCAGGCCATACAAGACATTTACGATAACCGTTATTGATTTAATATACATATATGGGGTCCAGGCATTCTTATTTAAGCCATTTGGTATCCAATTGTCTTAAATAAAATCATCGGACTGCCTGGAGTCCGAACCCGCGACGTTTGGTATACAAGGTTAGCACGCCACACCAAGCCCAAGCACGCTAACCTCTACACCAAGCCCTGAGGGCTCATTTTACTCTTGTACTTCATAGGAAAGATAGGCTAAATGGTTGCCATGGTAACAAAATATAAATATTTTCCATGCTTATAAATTTTACATCTTGAATGTCGGCGGAAACTAAATATATGACGATACAAAAAATCTGGTGTGACAAGCACAGAACACAACTTTCGCTTACCGAAATTAAGAGAAAGTTGAGTGATGTGCGACAGTCACACCAGATTTGTTTTTGAAATAAATTCCCTTAAGATTTATTTTTTATTAATAAAACATGTAGACTATATTCGGCATTTTAGAGTTGAAAAAAAATTTTTTTTTTTTGCTAATTTGTTTTCCCACCTGTCAGAAACATATTTCTTGTTTGTGAAGAAAGAGTTAAGCCCAATAAGTTTATTTAATTAAATATTTTTAAAAAAAGAAAAAGTTAAATTAAATTTTAAGTTTCTCATAATATAAGCGTAATCAAATATTAAAAATTTATTAAAAAGTTATTTTTTTTATTCATATATAGGCTACGTTTTTATTTATTAAATTAAAAAGTTTTTCCAATATTATTCTTTATAATATGAATTATATTATTTACGCAATATGATTGATTTTCTATCAATTCATGGGTTGTTTGAAAAGGTGTCTTGAAAAATGTTGTGTTGGGTTTTATTAGGCGATTGAAAAAATAAATAAATACGAAACATTTTCGGTTTAAGTAGTTTCTGTTTGAAACATTACGTAACAGTCAGCTGTGGCTAGGCTGGTAGCGTCGCGACTGGTAAGTATGTGGTCCCGGGTTCAAAGACGGAGTATAAATTTTTTTTTTAAATCTTTTTATGTTATTGTAACAAACAATATATTTAAAACTGTTTCATATTATTTTTTTTAGTAATTAAATTTTAAAATTTTGTTAAAATTGTTTTTCGAGTTTATTTATTACCTTAAAATAAAATTTAATTTAAATAATGAAGAAAATATCATTTATCACAGTATTTAAATATATGAAGAAATAAGGAAGGCATAAAATAATCCATTAATTAAATAAATACATGAAATTAATAAAAAATTTATTTGCTTATATTTGATAAAAAAATAATTATGTACAGTCAAGCGAATATAGATAACTTACTTTTTTAATTTACTTGTACATTTACCTCACACGAAATAGGGTGATATATATAAGTCATAAAAAATGCAAAACAAATAAGTAGGCGAAAATTAGCGCAGTTTATAAAAGATATTTAAAAAAATTTTAAAATTCAATTATTAAAAAAAATAAAATATAAAAAAAATAATATGAAACAGTTTTAAATATATTGTTTGTTACAATAACATAAAAAGATAAAAAAAAAAAAATTACATAGTCCGTCGTTCGAACCCGGGACCACATATTTGCCAGTCGGCGACGCTACCAGCCTAGCCACAGCTGACTGTTACGTAATGTTTCAAACAGAAACTACTTGAAAGCGCGAAAATTGTTTCGGTATTTATTTATTTTTTTAGCCAATTGGGGCTCTATGGAGTAAAACCCGAAACACGTGAAAATTTTTGGCTCAAAGTATCACCTCAATTTTTTTCAAACGAATCCGTGATATACTCACTTGGCCGTCCCCTTGTAAGTTACAATATCATGAAAATCACAAAAAACCCATAAGCCTCGGCCTATACCCCTAGTACTGTAGAGGGCTTAGATTAAGTTACAGGTGTAGGCAATTGTTTTACTTAATGTACAATTCTTGTAAAATAGTGCCTAACAGAAATATCAAAAGTAAGGTGAAGTGGGGAGTTATTAAAAAAAAATAAAAAAAAATAGGGGGGGGGGGAAAAAAACTATATAATTTGATTAAAAGAGTTAGCACATTAGCAGACCTACTTTCTATGAAATAATTATTCCCCATGTCAGAAGACGACCGCCAACGGCTACTTTTCTTCAATTTAACACCATCGCCAAGCATTATTTCCTATCTCCAACTCCTCCTCCTGAGTTCATTTCTAGCTAGTGACTAATCCTTATTTCTAGTTCCACCCGGCTCCTTGTATCTAACCTCTTCTATGCTAGGGAGGATGTCCTAGTTGAGGAGGGACTCCCTCTCGTTATATCAAAAGAATCCACACGCTTGAGGTAAGACAATATAAGGGATGACGTTTATTATCTCAATTGTCAAATATGTCGGCGTTTCGATCACCAATCACGATCTTCATCAAGGCAAATATTGTCAATAATACACGATATTAGGTATTTTAAAGTATATTGCAGTCATATACAATTTCTTTCTTGGCTGCAAAGTTCCTTCGGATCCTGATTAAATCTTCACGGCCATAAAACATTAAGTTTGTTTATAATTTCATTAATAATTACATGAATGAATGATTTTTGAAAAGTTAAAGAATTATATTAATAGAATATCGTAAATATATATTATTTGCATTCAGGGATGGTAAAAATTCTATATATTAAAGGTGTACAGAGTTAAAAAAAAAAAAAAACTAAAAAATTTCGATTTTTCCAAACTTTTAGCCGTGTTTTGCACCACAAAACCACCTCCGAATGTACAGAAACTTTATATTTCTTTATATTTAAAAACTATCTACATATTTTTATGCGAAAACGAATTTAAAAAATTTAGAAAATTCAAAATAAGAGCCGCTTTAGAGCATATTTGTTATTAAAATTTAATTTTCTCTATATCTCTAAAACTAGCGCTGATGGGAAAAAAGTGAAGGCATTTTTGCAATCAGCGCTAGCCAGGAATTTCAATGTACGTAAAAAAAAAGTTTTTGTCTTATTTGGCTATTTTGTCGCATAATTGATTGATGTAGGCCTTAAATAAAAGTTTTCTTTTCTTTAATATATTCACAGATTTTGTTATCATCATTGTAAAGTTCGCCAATTTTTAAGACATAATTAGAAGAGTAAAAAACATGGTTTTAAAAAAATTTTAAGACATACGGTAGTCTCAAAAAAATGTTAAAACTTTGAATTAAATTATATAATTCCTTTTCATTTTAACATTTATTTTATAATTCCTTTTGACTACAATAATATGTATATTTTAAATTAAATTTAATATGGTAGAGAGTCAAAATCAAGAGTCCAGAAAAAGGGTTAAAAAAAATATTTCGAAGCAAATGTTGACCAGAGTGACATGTTTCACTTGAAGCTCTCTTGGGATTTGGTACATTCAAAGTGAAAAGAGAGATTGATGAATAGCTTGAAATCCATTTGAAGATCCTTCTCTTGATCACTTGATCACTTACTCGCTTCTCTTGCCTATTCACTTTTCTCTCTTTCTCTCTTCTTCGCCCTCATTTAAATGTCGATTTCTAAGAGAACTAATTCTACCTCTCTCTCTTTTTTTTTTTTATTGAAGCCTTAACATTTGATCTTCAAGCATCAGAAAAAAAAACGCTTGGTTTATTAAAAAAAAAAGTTTTTATTTATTCAAAAAATTTTTTTTTCGAGTTCTTTTGAGAGAATTAATGAATTGTATGATTCAGACGTCCATAATTAAATAAAAAAAAAAAAAAGATAAGACAAAAATGAACAATTTAGAAGTATGAAAAAAATCAGAGGCGTCTTTATAAACTGACAACTCAAAATGATTTCAACTCAGGATCTAGATTTCCTTCATAAAAGAGAATCATGCACTTAGAAAATTTTAAAATATATGAAATTTTCTTAATGTTGATGACTAAAATCTGAAAATGTTTATTATATGTCAATGGACCTTTTATAATAGACCCCAGTATATTTTATTTTTCTATTTTCACTGTACAAAATAAAATATTCAATTTATTCTAAGGAGCGTCGGCCAAAGATTAAATAACTTTGCGTATTATTCGTTTATCTGTAAATATTTCGATCCCAGTGAGATGGAATCATCCTCAGTACAAGCAATAGATGTTATGTAATTTGTCACAAACTCCCATCCAATATGACAAAGCAGATATAGGCCCTAAATGCATTCCAAGCATTGCAAAGTTTATAAAATTTGCATTCGTGGAATGCTTTTGCTGAAGATGATTCCATTTCAATGGGATCGAAATATTTACAAATAAATGGGTAATACGCAAAGTTATTTAATTTTTGCCCGACGCACAGTGGTCTAGATTTAAAAAGGTTGGTAAAAATTTTGGGTTTGGGGGGGGAGTGGCGCCGGGGGAAAAAAATTTTTTTTTTTTTTTCTAAAAAAAAGGGTGGGGAGGGGAGCCTGGGGGGGGGCCCGCACCAGGGACACACTTAGTAGATCGAAAGTGACCAGAAGAAAAATGTGTGTCCCTGGTGTGAACGTGTATATCCCTCTGTGCCCCTAAAGGTTCACTATGCAGACCTGCTGCGGGCGTGTGGATCCCTCGATAATTTTTAATCATTTTACTCGGGTAATTCTGAAATTACTTTTTCTGGGCTAGTTTTAGCATAAAAAGAATTTTAATTTTGTAGTAACCAAAAAATTAAAAAAAAAAAGATTTGGTCCCTCGGATGCTATTTTATTTTTATTATGGTAGTTTTTAATTATAGACCATATTTTGTACCTATTATTTATTAAAAATATAAATACTGTACAACGTTTTCTTCTTCTGCAGTAAAGTGAGCTATTTTATTTCTTTTTCGATGGTTTATAACAGGTTTCAATATTGGTCACTACTTTTGTTACATCCTGTACGGTATATCCACCCTACATTTGGATTCCCTGTAGTTACTATCTGCCTTTGATTCAAATAAAATAGATAAAATAGAGATTCCATTGAAAATGTCTTGTTAGTGTTTTTAGTTGAGAACCAACTTGATAGAAAGAAGAAACGGAAGAGGGAGAAAGTGGGATGGTAAATTAAATATAACTTGATGGAATGGATTCCTCGTGCAAAGTTGACTTTGAGGTGTGTAACTTTGAACATGAAAGCTAAATGAAATCTCACTAGATGGATCTATGCTCTTCAATAAAAGAGAAATAGGTCGTATATCAACCAAACATGGTTGGTCTATATTCCTATTACTTTATGAAACAAATTGGATTTTTTTAAATATAATCTAAAGTCAGGGAGTAAATGAAAAACGGAGCAGGAAAAAATCGGACGGGGAACAACAAGCTTGGGATGGGGAATTTTTTGATGACCGGGTTTCCGAAATGATAATGGCCTATTCAGGACCCGAGTAAAAATGATTAAAAATGATCGAGGGATCCACACGCCCGCAGCAGGTCTGCATAGTGAATCTTGAGAGACACACAGGGATACACACGCTCGCAGAAGGGTAACA
This sequence comes from Euborellia annulipes, assembly GCA_023213315.1. NCBI lineage: Eukaryota > Metazoa > Arthropoda > Insecta > Dermaptera > Anisolabididae > Euborellia > Euborellia annulipes. Next base: position 7,675 of record JAKCPI010012463.1, read on the forward strand.
CAGGGATACACACGCTCGCAGAAGGGGCACACAGGGATACACACGCCCGCAGAAGGGACACACACAGTAGATCGAAAGGGACCAGAAGAAAAAATGTGTGTCCCTGGTGTGAACGTGTATATCCCCGTGTGTCCCTCAAGGTTCACTATGCAGACCTGCTGCGGGCGTGTGGATCCCTCGATCATTTTTAATCATTTTTACTCACTGATAAGGAAAGATCCTCATACGTTCCCGAAAAAAGTGATTTGGTGAATATCTTGTTAGTAAAGAAAAATAAAATTAATGTAGTGATATATCAATGTCTTTGTCTCAATAAATGAAAATATGGGAGAATTTTTTTTCATTCAAAGACCATTATATCAATATTTTTACAAATTTGTTTACTCTTCCCACTCTTGCTATATATCAGAAGAAACTAAAACTAGCATAGATTTTCCTTTGAAAAGGGAAGGAAAGGACACCTACTACATTCCGAGTGAGTGGTAAAGTAAACAAATTTAATTTTATTTAGACATCGGAACATAAATAAGATCCCTCGAAAAACATCTCACCTCGATTTTAGTTAAACTAATAAATTTCAAAGCTCATTTATGTTGACTTTCGTTTTGTAGACTCTTGTTTTATTTTTATTCAATTTCATTTTACTCTAATTGTTTTTATGAGGGAAAGAATAGTCAACAAATGATCCCTCTGAACATTATCTTCAATTATTCTCCCAGTAGAAAATAAAGATATAAACAAATTTTTGGCTGTTTCATTTCAGGTGTTGTCGAATGTTCAAACAATTTTAATTATCATTTTCTGGTAATTAAAAAAAAAAGTTAAAACTTAGAGTCGGTTGTTTTCACTTATAGCAACTAGCAAACTTATCCGCCAGATAGCAAATCATCAATATACTAAACAAGAACACGCTTAGCCTTCGAGTTAAAAAATGAGTTTTTTCACATATAAATTAGCTATTTGAGTTATCAGAAAAGTTTTATGAAGTTATCAACTTAATTAATAGAGGCATCATTTACAAAAATTATTAAAAATAAAAATAAATATTTTTTAAAATAAATAGGCCGAGTAAAAATTAAAACTAGCCGCTCGCCTTCGGCGGGGAGCCTCGCTATAGAATACATAAATGCAAAAAATACATAAATATTTCTCTATACATTTTTTATGGAAGAAATCGCAACTTTAGGAATTAATAACTCAAAAAGTTATAAGAATTTCGGGATCCGAGTATATTATCTGGACTCTCCATAACGTTCTCTATAAGATTGCGAAAATTCCAACGGGAAGTTGGTCAAACAGAGCGGAACAGACAGGCAGACGGATACTTTTCTATTATATATACATTGATAGAATAATTGATTCAAATTAATTTTTTTTTATAAAAATTTAAAAATTTTCTAAAAAAATGGTAATTAACTTCGGTTTGGGCTCTTTTTCATCACATGATTAGCTTAACTAAAACTGAAAAAACTCGGAAGTCAGAGTCAACTTGATTATCCGAGGGATGGAGAAGTGAAGTGAAACGACCTTTAAATAATAATAAATAGCCAAATCAATTGAAATACAGTCAGTAGTGGGAGTTACTACGAGAAAGCAGACGAAATTGCAAAGAGGAGGAGAGTTTGACTTGCACCTAACTCTCTCTACATAATTTCATTGATGGTTTCAACATTTTTTTAAATTTTCTACTTTTAATAAGAGCTGGAAATGAGAACTAATCTGTCACTCACCTGAAACAAAAAGAAAAAAAAATTTGTTTTAAAAAATGCCTTTTGATCATTTTTAATGAATTTTAAAAAAAAAAAAAGGTAGAAAAACTACGATCCCTGATTATTCTACCATGTTATTCTAATTTATATTCAAAAGAATTACGTTTTCTCGGTTTATATAAACAAACTAGATAAAAAATTATTTTTCTTCTCTATCAAATTCAACAAAAACTTAACAATATGAAACATGCCTGAATTCTCTCAAAAATAAAGTATAGGGCGTAAAGTATAAGAGAAGGACAAACGTGTTTGTCTGCTTTATTTTTGATACGAGTATTATGGATTTGTCTTTCGTTCATCTATTAAACTTGGAAAGACATTTCACAGTAGCCACAGAAGACAGACGTCAAAGCAAAAACAACAATTCCAGGGGGATTTCTCTTTGTTATTTCTCTCTTTCCCACTCCAATTCCCATTAGTTGACTTTCGTCATTCTGTCCCACTTTCATCTTTTTAAACCCTGAAGAAGTCCTAAAGCTGAACGAACCAAACTATGTAACCGAAGAATAGTTAAAATAGTTGAAATCGAGGCCAGTGGGAATCATCTAAAAAGATAAAAGGACCAATTTTCTGTCGAGCCCTATTTGAAGGGATCTACCCCTTCATCGAAGACTTTTTTGAACCATCCATAAAATGTTGAATTGGCATTGCAATGTAATTTGTAAGGAAAGCAAACTTAAATTAATTTTATGATATAAATAAAAATTAGCGTTTTCTTTTTCCAATTAAACTATTCCTTTATATTTTTTGAATAATTTAAATTCAATTTTTTCGTATAATGAAAATAAAAATACTCAAAATTCTCTTGAGAATGCACTTTGTCTTTTACTTTTTCGAAGGTAAATAATTTTATCTATATATAGCAAAATAATTTCTATAATAAAATGGAAATCTGTAAATTGCACAAGCGATGAGATAATTATTTGAATGTAAAATGATGGAAAATCTATTTTGCCTTAATTAACGAATCAATAATTTACTAAAAGCATTTCCAATTCAAGGATTTCGACACATATCCCAAAAACTTGACATAATTTAGTTTTATTAATAAACCATTTTGAAACGTCGGTTGCATCCTTATTGAGATTTTTTTTGAAAATATCTTGAGAAACAGCTCAAGAAATATTAGATGAACTTTTTTCATAAGAAGTTCGGTTTAAGAATTTCTATGCAGTAATAAAGAAATATTTTTTTCTTTTTTTTAGAATCTTTATTATCTACTTATGTACTTTTGGAATTTGTACAAGTTAATAATACAAAATTGAATAAAATTATTTAGTATATGTGAATTTTATTTATAAATATGTTTCACGGAAAACCTACACCACTTTCCCTCCAAACTATACAAAATTGAGTTGGAAAAGAGCAAGTACGAGAGCAGCAAAGAAAAGAAAGACTTTGAATGCCAAATACCGAAAGGAGACGTTTCGGACAATATTTATTAATATATATACCCAGTATGTACTAAATCTCCACAAATTAGTTGTCAAAGCTAAAAAGAAAAATATTTCAGAATACAAATAATATTCTGATTACAAACAAATTCTTATTAAAAAATTCATTTTCATATAATTTAAATATCGCCTTATTTTCTATTAAAATTATCGAAGGAGCATCTTTCCAATTACATACATACAAAGAAATCGGCTCATCAGAAGAAGAATTTTAAGAAACAAAGTGTCATAAATTACTTGTACAAGTTTTGAAAAAACACTGCCTATTTCATTCAGATATAGCAAGAAAAATATTAAAATCATTTCTATGGTTATGATTTTAGGGTCACCCTGTTTGTAAGAGTGTAAAATTTTATTCGAAATTCCATCGGGAAGTTGCTCAAACAGAGCGTGACAGATTCACTCCGTTATTGTATACATTTTCATGTAGCTTCTACAGATACAATTACCAGTCAAAATATGTAAATTTAAGTGCTATACAAAATCATTTTAGTCGATATCTTGAGATCATATTTCAAACAAAATTTCTTTATATCTACTTGACATGAGATCAGAGAGCAAGTCACTTAATGTCTTTTATTATAGGCCAATATGAAAGAAAGGAAGAAGGTATGAGCAATATAAATAATCGATAAAGACTTGAGAGACTAAGTTTAATGAGGAACAAAAAAAAAACTAGTATAAAGACAGCAAAAGAAATGACAGCTTGATTAGCTCGGATAACTCAAAATCGTCTTACACATATATACTCCCTAAGTATATAAAGAAGAAGTGTTTATTTGTTGATTACAGGTGTGAAAAATAGTTGAAAATTTTATTATAAATGAGAAATCGTGTCAAATAATGGAGCGAGCCAACGCAGTTGTAGGTGGATTTAACGATAGATCTCATGAAATGGATTTTTAAATTAAACAAATAAAACTCAAACTAAAATAAACAAATATTATTGTTTTAACCTATATAAAATTATTTTTCCTTCCTTGATGAGGGAGGGTGGTTTTTGTTTTTGCTCTTGTCATAGTTCACTAATTAAAATTAATAAACTAAAAAAAAAAAAAATTAATAAAAAACAGTGCAAGAGAAAAATTTGAGAAACAGAGCAAGAACTCTTAAAATTATTATTTATATTTTTTTGATAGAAGAAGCAGTGACGACAGGATTCAAAGGGTAGTGTGTAACTAAGATTCTTTTTTTTTTGGGGGGGGGGGCTCAAATAAAAAGGTAATATGAATACTTATTTAATACAATCTAAATAAAGAGTTTCTAAAAACAAAAATGGACAAAAAAGCCAGGAAGCCAGGGAGCTGCGCCTGCTGGAACCTCATGCTCGCCGCCTACTGTAGATATAAGGAAATAAAGAGAAGATGGGCGTGGCCTCGCCAAGGCTTCGGCTAATCTCGCCTTCCTCCGCCGTCGCTCGGTCGCTGGAAACGAATTTTTTTTAGGAACGCATTTTAGTTACGTTACATTTTCTCCCATTACACTCTGCGTAAGCAGCGTTAAAGAACTTATTTCCAAAGGTGGGAAAAAAGTGACAAATTCTATCCGAACCTGCATTTAGACTGGTAGATTTAGATCCTTCGTTTAACTAAATAAAATTTGCGGAAAAAAGATCTCTAAACTACGTGTAAAAAAAAAATATTATACTTCAGAACATACTGAAAGACAAGATAATTAATTGTTAACTAAATCTTACAATTAGATAGATGCAGAACAGGTCTACATCAACATATGATGAAATATATTGTGAATTCACATATGACAGCTCCCGGATAAATAATGATGGTTTTGGACCGAAACGTCGTAGATTTGAGAGTTTCATTGATGTGGACTCCTCTTTCTGGCTGCCACCCCCTGTTAATGTTCGCATCGTCAATCACAACCACTTAGACGCTCAAAAAAATATTTTAGGAATAACCCTTTATTACTTTGTCTAATAGAATATACAGTATTTTTAATTATCATTAGTTTTTTAGGATGGGACAGGTTTTGTTATTACCCCCCTCCCTTCCAAACCTTGTGCAGATCAGAAAAGAAAGTAGCAAAGAAGAAAAAAATCAGCCAATGGATCTTCTATCATAATAAAACTCCCAAGTTTCGGCTTTAATTAAATAATGTCATCCTCCCTTTAGGCTTGTCTTTCTAAGGTTGTGAAGAAAAGTTAATGGAAAATTTCGTGGCTCAAGCTCAGAAAATTGCCAATATAAAAACAATGAAATAATAATGTGAAAACGCATGGGCGAGGGTGGGCTTTAGCTTTGTTACTCTCTGTACGAGTTCAGTGATGATAATTAGCATCCCGAATCGAGATTTATTTCAACATAGGGGTTAAAAATATCAGGTGAATTATTATTAAAAAGAAACTTATACATTAATAAAATGACAAATAAAACTTAAATGAAAAATGAAATACCATTATTTTATAAACAAAAGGAGTTTAACAAATAAAACAATATAATCTCTTATAATAGCCTTTGAATTGAAAGAGGGCGAGACAGAGAGTCGCTTACATAGTGAAATTTGAACGGAAAGGGAAATGACTTTATGGAGTGAATAATGACCATCATCATCTACCATAGGAAGTGTGAAAGCAAGTGTGTAATTTTAATAGTGTTATAATTAATGTTTACAAGTGTTAGAAATAGTTTTAATTATATTCATTAGAGTAGCTAATAAGATTAATAAGTTGTTATTTCAGTTGGACTTTACCATCCTATTGATTGATTAAATAACAGTGTTCGCTGAATAAAGTTTGAGAAAAGAAGAAAATATCAATATCGAAATTCTCAAATATACGAGTATATTAATTGAATTGTTATTCTACCGTCTAGATTTTAGCTGTATATCAAGTAAAAAAACCAATACTTTCCCTCTATATAAATTTCAAATATTGACTAAGGGAAAGGAAGTAACAAGTCAGCCCATCACACAGAGGTTTCATTTAGGGGTTAATCTCCTTGTGCTGTAGAATGATTTTATGTAATGAGTCAATAATAATCAAGACTTCAAATGTATGTTGGAGGAAAAAAGGCATACAAGTGAAGATGAAATTCCAGTCTTTGCTAACTAGTCATTCATGTATTCACTTGTTGTCAACCCCAAAGTGTGATTTAATCCTAGAATTGATTAAAATTAGAGGATTCAAAGTGAATCAATAATGTTCAGACAAAATCACGTAGGATGTGATTTCGTGATTTTCTTCTAATCTGTCTTTACCAATCGATAGACAAATAATTAATTTAATTATTGTTGGGAAGGGTTCTTCTGGATTTCTGTTACAACTCCAACCGGGGACTTTAATTTTTCTTTGTTATTTTTTGTTCGTTTAAGATTCGTTCCGTACTAATAGTGAACTCTATTCATCTAGCAAAAAATTATCCAACTGTAATTAAGCAGCCTCTTCTGAAGAAGGAAATGAGAACCCATCTCTTTGGAGTAACCACAAAGTCTCAATTCTGCCACAAGTGACTGAAGAGAGAGATTGTCTTAAAACAGTTTGTTTAGGTAATAGGGGTATTCATGATCTTGTATATAGGACGTCCTATCGACTTAAAAGTCTCCTATGTCTTATTTGAGTATACGACATAGGACATTTCACACTCCTATTGCTAAATAGTACATAGGGCAGCCACAGATCTCTTATATAGGTGTTGTATGTTGTAAATCAATTCCCGCCTTTAGAAATGTCAAAGTTATATTCTAACCTAAAAAGTGTTTGTGAAGTTTGTGTTTTGTTTTCAAGTGTTTAGTGTGTTGTTTTGTCTGTTTCTCTTATTTATGTACAAATAAAAATGAATGAGATATGTGAGACAATTGTAAAAAGAAAAAGACTTTTAGTAGGTTATGAATGTTGTTCGATCTCACCGATAGGAGGGCCACTAGTCATCAAATACGGCATAGAACAAAATTATTTTTGGACCGTTCATTAACTTTTGTGCTAAACTGTTTACGATTTAGGACATTTAGGACAATACTTAAGATCACGAATACTCCTATTATTTGTTGAAAAAGCGGAGCCGTTCCCCGGAAAATTAAGTGAGTACAGCCCTAAACTCCTAACCGAAAAGATAATTAAACTCAGGAAAATTTACATAAAGAAAATGAATATATGTTATTTAGGAATTTACTCAATACAATATATTTAAACAAATCAATATATATTTGCCCTTTCAATTCTCATTTATTCAGAATTGATTGTTTGTTCATATCAAAAGAAACTGCCTGGCTATATTGTTAGGGTAAAAGGTAGATTGAGAGCAAGAAAATCTAGAAATTTATTCTTCGCCGTAGCTACTAATAAGGAGCGAAGTCTTTCTCCCCTTCTTGCGATTCAATTAGCCTCAATGTTGGTTGAGTTGAATGCCTTTTCAGGGTTCCCAATAAATCTCTATTAGAATTGATTTCAAATGGAATTTTTTAAACCTAATGAAAACGAAATTTGTTTTTGTACTATAATATGTTCAAACAGCCTTGGCTTTATTGACTTTTTTTCTTGTCATCATCATCTTTGTTGTTGTTTTGCTTCTTTCTTTTGCTGTGAATATTAAAATCAAGACTCAAATAAACTTGATAATTATTTTAATTAGAAAGAAAAAGGAAATATTAATGACGAGAAGGTCACGAAACCGTTGAATTTTTACTTCTTTATTATGATAAAATATTCAAATGGTTTAAAGAAACATGGATAATTTACTAGAATGAAATTTGAAAACAAACATCTAATAAAAAATATTATAATTTCAGAGTGTGCATTAAAATTAAATGGAGTGCAAAAGAAAAATGATAATGAAGGAAGGATAAGAAATAATCAAATAAAAGAATATTCATTCTCTTTGAGGACATTCCTAGTATGATTAATACATTTTACAGGGGCTACGTTGTACCCAGTAACGTGAATTTAAAACAAGAAACGCTCGCCAAAAAATAGTGTAATAAAAGTATGAGAAGAGTTTGACATTCACTTCAGAAAAAGGGGGTAGTTTTCAGATAAAAATTAATTAGAGATGCAAGGAGGAGAGAGGAAGCGCCCAAAAAAGAGGATAGATAGGCTGGCTACTCCTTTTCAAGAAGGTGGAAAATATTTTCCAACAAAGTTTTTTCTTATTTTTTTCTAGATACGAATGAAATCATCCCTTTCTTGTGATTAAGTTCTGTGTGGAGAGACATCTCGCCTATAAATTTTTATCTAGACACATTTTATATTCGATTTTATTATCGAAATGAAACAGATAAAGATTCTGAATTAGATTAGCCTAGAGCTATCGAGAATTTATTGACCTAAAAAATCCACTAAATTCGACTGGGATCTCTCAAATTACAACAAAAGTCAATTGAGGAATCAGATGGAAATAAAAAATTTTCCAAAATGTATTTTTTTAAATATGCTATGTTTAAAAAAGGCTATCTTCGAAAAAAAATAGGATTTAGTTTTTCAAAAGAAATGATTTGTTACGAATTGATGTTACTGGCAAATCAGACAGATGAATTTATTCTTTAAATTGGTGTTGATCAATTAGCCAAGATTTTTTATTAGCGGAACGTGTCCCAACCTTTTTTACTTTCAAATAGAAGTATGGTGGCTGTGAATAAAGTTGATTGGAGAAAGGGCAGGTTCAGCCAAATAAAAAGCCTTTATATGCTTCTCGACTCCGGAGACGTTTCGAGACAAATTTAATATCTCATCATCAGTCCGACTAAAAATGTACATACAAGAGTAATTAATTTTCGATATATAATAGAAGTTATAAAAGCACACATTGTGGCGAAAAAATATTACATCGAAATGTTGCATAAAGGTGGTCATTAATTATACAGTACATGTACATGTGAATTTATTATAATGAAAACGTCTCGAAGTGCACATGACATAAAAAATTTCTCAATATCTCAAACCCGAAATGTCTTTCATTTATATATAATTCTTATTCAAATAAAATTTTATTTCGGGACCATCGAAAGGTTAATCCCTAGGTCAAGGCGTTTTAAAAACAAAGTGGAATTAGATATAATTTTCTTATTACAAATAAATTATAAAATATTTAAAGTTTTGACATTTCGGTAATTAATTTTTTTGATTTTTTGAACAAAGGGCTCTAGCTCACAACTCACTGCGCATTGTTGGTAAAAAATTAATTCATTTTTAAGATATTATTTTTCATTTTTTATTTTAATTTTTATTTTTATCGCACACTTGCCCCTGAGGAGAGAATGGCATCATAAACACAACCCAGGCTATCACAGTCAGTGTGGAAATTGATGGCTTTTTGCCCAAACATTTTGATATAGCATTTTTCGAGCGTTAGGCGTTTGTCAGTGTTACTCTCTTTGGCGATCATCAGTGGGTTATCAAAATCAAATGAATGATCACACTCCAAACTGTGGAACGCCAACGCTGTTGATCGTTTCTTAGTTTTTATGGTGTATTTGTGTTCCCCCCGACGGGTGGAAAATTTGCGGCCCGTCTGCCCCACGTAGTAGGAACCCGGATGTGGGCAATCCAAACACTTGAACGCATACACAACACCTGTTTGATTATCGAGACTGATTTTATCTTTTGTGTTGTACAGGCGCATCAACGTGTTATTGGATTTCGAATACACCATAAAAACTAAGAAACGATCAACAGCGTTGGCGTTCCACAGTTTGGAGTGTGATCATTCATTTGATTTTGATAACCCACTGATGATCGCCAAAGAGAGTAACACTGACAAACGCCTAACGCTCGAAAAATGCTATATCAAAATGTTTGGGCAAAAAGCCATCAATTTCCACACTGACTGTGATAGCCTGGGTTGTGTTTATGATGCCATTCTCTCCTCAGGGGCAAGTGTGCGATAAAAATAAAAATTAAAATAAAAAATGAAAAATAATATCTTAAAAATGAATTAATTTTTTACCAACAATGCGCAGTGAGTTGTGAGCTAGAGCCCTTTGTTCAAAAAATCAAAAAATTTTAATTACCGAAATGTTAAAACTTTAAATATTTTATAATTTATTTGTAATAAGAAAATTATATCTAATTCCACTTTGTTTTTAAAACGCCTTGACCTAGGGATTAACCTTTCGATGGTCCCGAAATAAAATTTTATTTGAATAAGAATTATATATAAATGAAAGACATTTCGGGTTTGAGATATTGAGAAATTTTTTATGTCATGTGCACTTCGAGACGTTTTCATTATAATAAATTCACATGTACATGTACTGTATAATTAATGACCACCTTTATGCAACATTTCGATGTAATATTTTTTCGCCACAATGTGTGCTTTTATAACTTCTATTATATATCGAAAATTAATTACTCTTGTATGTACATTTTTAGTCAGACTGATGATGAGATATTAAATTTGTCTCGAAACGTCTCCGGAGTCGAGAAGCATATAAAGGCTTTTTATTTGGCTGAACCTGCCCTTTCTCCAATCAACTTTTTTACTTTCTCTTACCTATGTATATATGTAATATATATATAGAGAGAAAGTATTGGATTCATGTCAAAAATTCGATGTCGAGATTTTGATGGATCTTCACGTTTTGAGGTCCCCTGAATCCAAAAAAGTGGTTTTCGCGACATGGTCTGTCTGCGTGTGTGTGGGTGTGTGGGTGTGTGTGTGGGTGGGTGTGTCTGTGTTCAATTTTAAGCATGAAGGAATTGAGCTATGAGGCTGAAATTTTATATTTAAGTGGTGTCTAACTTATATATAAAATTTCAACCTCCTAACTCAATTGCTTTAAATTGAACAGACAGACCATGTCGCGAAAACTACTTTTTTTGGATTCAGGGGACCTCAAAACGTGAAGATCGGACCTGGACCGGAAAAATAAGCTTTTAATCAAAATCGGCCAAAGAGTACTAGTACTTTACTGATGTACTTTTTCAGTTTTTTTCGATTTTCTCAAAATTTGCTCCAACGATTTTTTTTTAAATTCAAAAATCAATTATTTTTTAGATGCTCTTTAAAATGTATATTCTCATTTTGCGATTGAAATCTTCTGAAGACCACTTTACTCTTGTATTTCATAGGGAAGATAGGAGAAATGGTTGCCATGGTAACAAAATATAAATATTTTCCCATACTTATAAATTTTACATCTGAATTCAAATGTTCCGTACTGTCGGGAACTAAATATATGTCGACACAAAAAATCTGGTGTGACAAGCACAGAACACAACTTTCGATTACCGAAGGTAAGAGAAAGTTGTGTGCTGTGCGCCAGTCACACCAGATTTTTTTTAAGTGAATAATGAAATTCCAAGTATCATTTGCCCTGAAGGTTCAATTTAAAATAATTTTTTCTTTTACGTTACAAATTCAACATCGAAGCTAATTATGAAGAGTTAATTAAAATAGACATGTGAAAAGGGAATCAGCTTGTGAATATCCGGAAAACAATTATATTGTCTTTTTGATGTTCAATTTGAAACGCCTTTCATCAGTCCACTTAAAGAATCTCTGAAACTCAATAGAAAAACGTAGAAGAGAGAAGCACTGGGCTCGTATGCGTTATTAAAGCTTGAGAATGAATTTTAAGTTTCAAGTTTAATTTATCAGTCATGACAAAAAGAGATCCAAAATTAAAAAAGTGTTTCTTTTTTTTTGATATATAAAATTATATGCAGAAAAAATGTCTAGTAGAAAGGGCTTTGTTTGAAATTGTTGCAGATTTGCAAACAACGCCCTAAGCCTGTCAATATATCATTTAAGGAAAAGTAAAATTTGCGAGGTGAATTTATGTTTGAGTGAGGAAATAGAGTAAGTACCCTGGACTCGAACCACTTTCTCGGAGCACGGAATCCACTACCGTCCACCCAAGTACTGGTTCGAGAGGGGATGCGATTCATCCACTTACTTGAGAAAAATTTTGAAAATATTTCTTTCCTTAAAAAAAATTTTTCTTAAAAGTTTTAAAAGTTATTAGGAGGACGGGATGCAGGCGAGGTGAAGAGTAAGGATCGAATCTCGATAAATTTAATAAAAAAATTAGGTGTTGGCTGTGTCTTCTACACAGCCGGTGGCTTTTTAACGTGACAACGTCTTTTGCTTGACTTCAAAAAAAATTTTTTCTCTTACCTATATTGAAATATAAAGAGAGAAAGTATTGTTTTTTTTTTTACTAGTAGTTTGTTTTCATAAATAAACATGTTCAAACATTTTCATTGAAACAATATATGACAGAGGTGGCCTTTTTTTATCCATTAAAGGCGACTTATGCTTAAAAAATGAGGTTTTTCGAGAAAAAAACTAATTTTAGCGTTAATTACTGGGGATTTTTTTATTTATTCTATTAGAGGTTATCTTTCTGCACCAAATGACATCTCATTTAGTCAGATCTGATTAGCCCTTCGGAATCTACAGGGGTTTAAAATTTCGAAAAACGAAATCCCGCCGAGTGCTCTCATGCGGTAAAATGACGTCATATCAAAAAAATGAAAAAATTACCTCTGGGCATTGGACCACTCTTTCTAAAACTATATTTAGATTTAATGTAGCTTTTATGGTCAAGTAGCTAGGCGTTACATAAATAGGGCTATTTTTCGATATTTTTTTGCCTAAAAAATGAGGTTTTTCGAGAAAAAAACTAATTTTAGCGTTAATTACTGGGGATTTTTTTATTTATTCTATTAGAGGTTATCTTTCTGCACCAAATGACATCTCATTTAGTCAGATCTGATTAGCCCTTCGGAATCTACAGGCGTTTAAAATTTCGAAAAACGAAATCCCGCCGAGTGCTCTCATGCGGTAAAATGACGTCATATCAAAAAAATGAAAAAATTACCTCTGGGCATTGGACCACTCTTTCTAAAACTATATTTAGATTTAATGTAGCTTTTATGGTCAAGTAGCTAGGCGTTACATAAATAGGGCTATTTTTCGATATTTTTTTGCCTAAAAAATGAGGTTTTTCGAGAAAAAACTAATTTTGGAGTTAATTACTCGGGATTTTTTTATTTATTCTATTAGAGATTTTCTTTCTGCACCAAATGACATCCTATTTCGTCTGATCTGATTAGCCGTTCGGAATCTACAGGGGTTTAAACTTTCAAATTAGAATTTACCGCAGCACGGTAAAATAAAATGGTAGGAAAAAAATAAATGGTGAAATCTTTAGCTGAAAACTCATTCTTTCTAACCGTATATTTCCCATAATTATATCTCTTAAGACAGAAGAGTTATTAAAGCCGATAAACTTTTTCGTGCATGCCCCTCTAACCTGCCTCTATAGACACATGATTTGTAAGACGTTGTCACGTCAAAAAAAAAAAATAGAAGAGCTGATAAATATCAACTCTATAAAAGATGCACGTAAAGAATTTATTTACAACTGTTTTGTTATTCAGTTTTAAAATGACAACAACGTCATTATTTACCAAATTTACAATTTTGTAATGGAAATTGAGAGATTTCCGATTATAAAAAAAAAAAAAAACATTATGCTGGGTTTAAAAAAAAATTAATTAAGTTGGGAAAGAGCAGAGAGTTTATTCCCTGGAAGAGGATTTCTGCATTACACATTACCCATAGGTTAACTGGCTACCCAAACATCAAAAAACCTGTCCTTAAAATGCTCAAGTTATTTGAGATACAAATTTAGGGCCACTCCTACCTGTCCTTAACGTTAAATAAAATTGGAAAAGTTACGATTTGGATAAAAGAAAAAGAGCATTATTAAAACAAGGCCTATTGCAAAATGAATGATTAATCGAAAGTATTGATAGCATTCCTTGAGTTCGAGCTAACTCTTTTTTTTTTAGATTTCAAATGACCGCGCTATAACATTATATCAAATGTCAATTCGAGAAGTTTTTTAAAGTGAAACTTTATTTTTATCGACACAAATTTTTTCGCTCTTCTATCAGCATGTCGCGTTACATGTCGTGACGTCAAGCCGTGACGTCACAAGCCTCTCGTCTCGTCATAAGTCGTGACGTCACCAACGACTCGACCAGGTTTCTTTGCATAGACTCCGAAACTACTAGTCCGATTTTCATGGTGTTTTTTTTAATGGGTAGAAATTTATCCAGGGGTGGTTTTGGGATATCATTATATCAAATTAGGGGTAGGGGACCTCCCCTCCTGAAATTTATTTTTCTCTCGATTTTAATAAAATTTAAAATGAAATTATAAAAAAAATAATTGTGAGATTTAATTTTTCAAAAAAACGCGATTTTAATACCCTTAATTGAATAATTTTCTGAAAATTTTCAGTTCCACGCCTTCGATCCGAAAAAAAAAGTTTCACTTGCATCGTGGTTTCATAAAACCACACAATGATTTTTTTTTTAATTATACCTCGGATACGTTATAATATTAATCAATATTGTTTCTATTTAAATATTTGAATATAAAAAAGACATCTAAAGGATCGAACTGCTTTTATGCTTTTAATATTACTAGCTGTCTATATTTTACAGTTATGAAATAATATAGATATTCTATTATCCGAAAATATTTCAATAAATATATGAAAAACTGATACGTAGAATTTGAAAATAAATGAATGATCTATCTATAAATAAAATATTAATTCCTTTAAAAGGGATTTATTCAAATATTGTAACTAGCCATCTAATTTAATTATTTCCTTTAATTTGTTTCTAAAACGAGATCAAGTGATTGATGTTGATGTTTAAAACATGATCAAAAATAATTAATAATCAGAATTGATTCTATTATCAGAAATATGCGGTGCGACACACCAATTTAATATTCTATGAAAATTATTGTTGGCAAGATTTAATAATTAATTAAAGTATATTTAAGCATTTCGAAAATTGATGGATTTATTTGAATTATTTTTGACTACCAATTAATTAAAATAAATGCTTTGGAGGCCCGAAAGCCGGTGCTTATCCACTTAGCCGCTAGCCTACTCCCAATTCTAATAATTGTAAATAGACTAAGGAATTTATTGTATACGCATATGAATAGAAATAATGATTGATATGTTGTGGGGTTTCTCTCAGTCCAGTAGCCATGATTGCTTTTCGGGAGTGGGGAAGAAATTTTAGAAAATAGGGAAGGGGGAATTATTATAATTTTATTCAATGACTTTCAATTAAAGAGTGAAAAACTTTGGGGTAACGACTCACTAATGGAGAGAGTTCAAATTATACATAAGGAAGGCTGGAGTCTATTTCTCTGCACTGCGACCTTAAAGATCCTATGTGCTTTCCGATTCCCTAAACAGATTACAGGGGAGGACAAATCTAGGAATAGTTCAATCCAACCCGCATGAACCGAACTAGAGTATACTTGGTTAGAATTTTGCCGCAAGCTGGGTTCGAACTCGAGTCAAGTTTTACCGTGGTTTATTAATACTAAGCCCCAGCTATTCTATCCTCCCACGTATCCTCCTTTGAATTAAATTAGTCTACTATTAGGGGGTTTCAAAAATATAGGACAATCTCTTATTCAAAGATATAGGAACAAAAACTAATCAAAAAATCTACAGTGGTTTAAAATCGGTGGTAATTAAATATATCTGGTGTGACAAGCAAAGAACACAACTTTCTCTTATCTTCAGTAATAAAAAGTTATGTTCTGTGCTTGTAACACCAGATTATTGTTTATTTTAATAATTTTTATCTTTCCATAGACATCCACTGCCCACAAGTTGGGAATCGCAGCTTTAAATCATCCGTTCCGGATTTTTTGCTTTGTATTTGGTCTGTCTGGGGTTAGAAAATTGTCAATTTTTTTTGAACATCCTGTAGCCTATATAACAGACCGAGAAAGTAAAATATTAAGATTCGCCTGAATGTTTTTTCAATACTCTCAAAAGGGGTATATTTTAGTATCAGAATCACATTTTTTTTTATTGGGTCTTAAGCCGTACCATTTCCGGAAGTATCCGAGTGATTTCCTGGACTAGGATATTGAATTTTTTTTATTTTTACATTTAAATAAAAAAAAATCAAAGAAAGCGGTTATTTTTTTTTTTTAAGAACGTTAGTCATGTCCTTCCATCGCCAGAATCTCATCTTTCTCTTCTTGACAAATATCGGATATCAAAGAAATACGTTGTCTAAATGTATGAAATAAAATGTCTTTTGATTTAATCAAATTCTTTTGTGATATATTAAATTACTTATTAGTTTTATTGATTTGCTTGTACGGATTTTAAAAAAAGAGATGTCAATAGAAACTGCTCCTTTTTTTGGCGAATGAATAAAAAAAGTTTATTATTAAATTTAATTATCTCACTTTTATTTACCAAGATTAATATTTGCACCATTTATCAAACCACCTCTCCCTCTGTATATTCATTAAAATGATTGATGACTTGAAAACAGTGCGTGATTCAGATTTGTATCAATGAAATCAATTTATAATATTAAGAAGGGGAGAAATTTAATTCCTTTTATGCACCACAAGAAATTGGTCCTGGTCTAAAACATCAGCCTATAAATTTTAATTAAAATTACATCAATTGTTCTTTGACAAAACAAAATTTTTTTGCTCTGGATCTTTAGATATTCAAAGTTATGAACAAACTCATGTGAGTTTACTCCGATCGCTAGAGTTCTTTAGGCAGAAGTAGTGTGGCAGTGCTATTAACCTTCATTCTGACCGAACACAATCGTCCAATTATTCTGGAAATATCGCGACTGGGCCAAACTGCCTCGGTCTCCCCTATATACTAGGTTAGCTGTTTCAAATTGTTTTATTAACTTTATAAGTGTCATCTCAGGAGTATTTTTTACAAGACTATTTTAGAAGTTTAAACAAGACTCAATCTTCTAAAATAGTTTTGTATAAACTCCTGAAGATGACACACTTAGGGTCGGAATACGTTTAAAGTTAATAAAAAAATTTTACACAGCCAACCTAGTGTATAATTTAAATTCCCTATAGAAGAGTTTTATATTAAATACTTTTATAGAGAGACGAAGCCCCTTTTTTTCCTCAAAAACTTGAATGAAAAATTAAGTAAGAGAGGTATAGGTCTCGCCTCTTGTGATTAGTGTCATGAATTCGTTTCCTTTCCAAAATTTTTCTAAATTATATTAGTCGATCTATCTATATATATAAAAATCTGGTGACTGGCGCCAGCACAATAACTTTCTTCTTACCTTCGGTAATCGGGAAAGAAATGTGCTTGTCACACCAGATTTTTCAAAACAAACATTTTAAAGTTCCCGATACAGTTACTGGACCATATGAATCAGACAAAATTTGAAGTATGGGAAAATATTTATATTTTGTTACCATGGCAACCATTTCTCCTATCCTTCCCTAT
>JAKCPI010012464.1:0-25410 GCA_023213315.1 Euborellia annulipes
ATTGTGGCCGCTGGATAGCCCCAAGAATTAGCACCCGAGACGCACCTTAAGCTTTTTTCTTTAGGTTAATTTTATAAATATTTGATTTATAGAGCAAATTTTTATTAAGGCTTACGAAGAGAGGAAAACATTTTAAGTATAGAAATATATCAATACCTAGTAAATAATGGCTTTAATATAAAGAATGTGCTCTGGAATTAATTGAACTTATTAATTAATCCGAAGTCACTAATTTAAATAGGAGGATTTCTCAAGCTTAAATTATGACTTCATATTTAGTTGAAGCCAGTAAGAATTGGATGTAAAGGAAGGAAACGCAGTGCTTTGTTGCTCTTAAAAAGGCTCTTTAAGCCGAGATAATTAAGATGTGGAATTAGGAACAAGGAGAAGAAAGAGATGGGGGATAGAAATTTTTTTTTTTAACATTAGAAGAAAGAAATGCATGAATAATCTCTCTCTTTGGATGAAATAAATCTTGGAGTGCCCTAGTCTAATTCTCGCCTATTTATATCTTGATTTTGGGGGCTTAAAAATAATTAGAAAACTTCCTTCGTTTACCAGAGTAAGTGCTAATTTTTACATGAGTTTTTTGATCAAGAAATTAGTTGGTTTGCACAAGTAGCCAATTTTATTCAATGTAAGGACACAAAGTACAAAAATTCTTAATTTTAATATAAATGATTCTTTATATTAAAAAAAGAGCAGAGCTATGCCTAAATCAAAAACTTTATTTTTAATATAATACTTTCATGTTTTTTTATTTATAAAACAAAGAACAATATATAGAGTTAAAAAAAATATATAAAACTCTCAAAAGTTGTGTTTGTAACAAGAGGATTACATTTATTCTTCTGCTTCGAAAATATAAAAAAAATAAAATAAAATGATAAGATGGAGATATGAAATATTCTTTTTTTTTTAAGACTTGAAAAGAGGCTTTACGAGATATAAAGGAAAGTAAAAATTTCCTATCAATGAAACGAAAGATGAAAGGAAATGAATTAAAAACTATGGTATGATTAGACGCGTTTTCACTTATCAAAAGTTGTGAGTTGTGCTCACATATCAGATTTTTTTATGCCTAGATATGTTTAGTTAGGGAATCAGAACCCTGAGAAGACAAATTTATAAACAAGTATAAAAAAATCGGGAATAACCTTTCCCCAAAACTTTTTTCTCTTGTATTCTTTTGGAATTTATATATTAACATGTAGTGGTTCAAAGCAAAAGTGGACCAAGTCCAAAAGGTAAACACTTTTCTTATTTTTTCCCTTTTAGGAGGTTAAGTTATGGTAGTTATCGGTGTAATTATGAGTCATGTCCGAATTTAAATACTAATCCTCCAGAGTGCAGCAGTTCCTTAATGCAAAAAAAAAATCTAATTATAAAAATTTTAAATTGTACTTACGTTAGATAAAGTATAATTGAAGTTCTTAATGATTGCTGATAAAATAAATAAATGTATATTTTAAGAAATTGAATATAAGACTTTGATCAAAAGGGTAAAATGTGGCCTTGGTTCATTTTTGCTACGAGACAATTTTTATTACAACGTCATATTAAGTCAATTCATGATGTGCGCCTGTGCGTATGCAACCAAACTAACACCAACACTTCGATTCTGTGAAATCTCAATAAATTTAAACTTTTATAGGGAACAAAAAAGTTTACGAATTAACATGCTAAATGCAATTGTGTGTGTTCATGTTTGGATATCTAGGATTAGGACGTAAGGAGTGTCCTTGAGGGTCAAGCGCAAGGATGATAAACGACCCCTCTAAGGACAAAGGTCCTTCGGAAGCTGACTAAAATGAATCATCTCGGGAGGGCCACATTTCAATAAATTAACTCTGGACTCCCTTATCGTTTTAATAAATCCCTTGGAATATTATTCATTTTGATTAATCAGAGAAAAATGGTGAAAATTTTAGAGAGAGAAAACTTCGTAGTCTAGACCACCCGTGATTCAATAGTATCATTGTCTTAAGGAACAAGGAATCCTTATGCCTTTATTAATAGGAAGTATAGATATAAGGAAGTTCCTTTTTCTCAAGGAACGACTATAACGGGGTATAATTGGCTAAGAGTCAATAGTGTTTAACAGTTTCTGGAGGCCTTTAAAGAGTCAATCCATTGTAACAGAAGCTACATTTTTCATTCTAAAAATTCAATATATTCCATAATAAAGGAATTTTTAACTACAAGAAAGCCAAACTTACAATCATAAAAACTTCATTTGGCTTTTTTCATATTGAGAGTTGGCATTTTAATTTCAAGCCCTATAGTTATATCCAATTAATGATTAATCTAAAATGTACTCCTAAAAGCCACGGGGAGTGGGTTCGGTTCCCAAACAGTCCGATGAATATTTATTTAAATCATTTGGATAGCAAATAGTATAAATATTATAAATGTGCCTGGATAATATGTATCGTAATATTTATATTTGTTTATCGTTTAACGTCTAAATGGCCTAAGATGCCGAAAAGAGTAAAATAAATAAATTTTTTATTCAATTTCATACAACCTAACGGATGCTACTTTAAATTGCTACGATTTCTTGAAATCACTTTGGAATACTCTTTTATTATAGTTTCATACACGTAAAAGTAAACAGTAAATTATTATTTTTGAATTATTTATTTATTCTATTTATGAAATTAAACATATACTAAAATAAAGAAAAAAAGGATATTTTAGTCTGCTATGTTTCTAAGGCTGAACGCACACCAATTTGAGCAAAAACGTTTTCGAACAAAACGTTTTTGCCTAAAACTGTTTTTTCAATGCTTTTCTATGGGTCAACGCACTCCGAGGAGACAAAACACAATTGGACATGATTCGACATCATTGAACAAAATGTTTTGCCATTGAGCGTTTTGCTCTTGGACAAAACGTTTTCTCCGAAAACGTTTTTGCTCGATCGGTGTGCGTTCAGCCTAAGCAAATATGCTTCCTTGCAAAAATTAGAGCAAAAAATGTAAGAACTATTGAATTGTACACTACTATAATAGAAATGATTTTCATATAAAAATTTTACTTTCCAATGATTGGTCAATTTAAAAAAAATATTGCCTGAATTTAAATGATTCTGGATGACATTACTAAAAAAAAAAAAGATTAAAACAATTTATATGGAAGTTTTTTTTTTCTTTTTTGAATATAAATTTCTCCCCTTATTGACTCTTGACAAATATGTTCGATTCGACGTAGAGATTTGGAATATGAAATTATGAGTTAGTTTGTCCTGATTTATATATATAACAAGGTATATCTCGGTTAAACTGTGAGAGGAAATAGAACCGATCAGGAGAAGAGGCGAGAGAGAGAGGAATGCAAGATAAAGCGCAATTGTGAGAGGAAATGAGACTCAGGGCCGGAAATAGCAATGACGTCCTGGGTTAGCAGAGATTACCTTAATGTCAAGTTACACCTGGGGTTGAGGGCGGAGGCAACTTATTCGATTTTATAGAGGAATTCAGCCATTTTTCAACAATTTTCGACAGTTTCCCTCCGTTTTCGTTTTCTTTAATCTGATTTAAATGAAGAATTACTTTCTTTTATTCAAGCAATTTCCTATTCATTTTATTATTTATAGCACAAACCGAATTAAACATGTAATTTAATAAAAAATAAAAGAAATTGAATGAATTTAGAATGCCGGGTACTCAAGTATCTCAGTCAGCTGACCACCTCAAAGGCCCTTCCTGTTTATCGCCAGGTCTGAGTCCAGCAAATATTAATACTAGCGTCCATTGTTACTTACAAGTACAACAAGTTCAAAAATCAAAAGGGGAGGGCATTCTCCCCCAGTGGCGTAGCGAGGGGGGGGGGGTCATCATGCCCCGGGGCGCTACTCACAAGGGGGCGTCAAATGGTCCGCAAAACAAAAAATAATTTTTATGTCCGGGAAAAAATTTTCCGCGTGACGGGAAAATTTGGTTCGACAAAAAAAATAAAACTTTTCCGCAGGAAGGGAAAAAAATTCCGCAAAATTTAGCCTTCCTAAAAAAAGGTAAAATGATTTTAACGGCAGGGCAAAAAATTTTCCGCAGGCAGGAAAATTTTTGAGTTCGGGCCCCTCCTAAAAAAATATCTATATACGCCCCTGTATAATATTAGGTTTTTCGAATGGGGGGGGGGGGCGCTAAAAAGGTATTGTGGCCCGGGCGCGTCTTAAGCTCGCTACGCCACTCCCCCCCCCAAGGACTCTGATTTTTATAAAATTCTACATTATTCTAAATAAAATATTCCAAAATATATCTATGAGTATATAAACTGTTTAAAATAAAAAAATTTATTCAGCAAAAAATTGTTTGCAAAGAGTTTGAAATTAAATATTTAAAAGAATTTTTTTCAAGCCCGCTTGACTAGCTAGCAATCAATTGTGGTATGTTTGTTTATAAATTTTTTTTTCCAATATATGATTGGAATATTAATGTGAGATAAAAAATAAATAAATTTTCCAAGTGAAAAATTACTTTTAATTTCATTTTAAATACCCAAATAATTTGTTTGTATTTTTTTTTTTTTTATCTCGTTTTTAGTCTATGTTTATAAATAATACCAATTAATCTCACGGTGTAATGGTACACGCGGATGTCATTTATCTTGGTTTGGCAGCGAATCAAAATCGAAACCCCCATCCTTCTGATCCCCCAGAATGTAACGTAGGCGGCGAGATGAAAAAGGGGATGGGAAAGAGAGAGAGAGAGAGAGAGGAAGTCTTAGCAAGTTGTGCTGGTCTCAGCAACACGTCTTTGAGAAGGGAATTTGGTGCAAGTCTTAAACAAACCCTGAACAGAGAGAGTTTAATTAATTTCCTTTATATTGCCTTTTACAGGGACGATAATTAGTGATTCAAGGGGGGATGGGAGGGGAGGAGGGGATTATAAACATCCATTTGCTGAGATTGAAGAAAAGATTTGTTGTCCCCCCCTCCCTCCTCTCACTCTATGGATGAGAAAAAAAGTGTTTATAAAACTAACCACAATATACAGGGTGTCTAATAAAGGGCTTACTATTTTTAAAATTAAATAACTCGAAGACAAAGATCACTAGAAGAATAAAACAAATAATATGTTTATTTTGAAATATGTAAAAAATTGATACGAAAGTTTAGAAATTAGTTACAAATGTTGCCAACAGGTGGCACCGCATTCCAATCCTATAAAGTGATCTAAAACCTAGAGCGATCAGACTTTGGACTTTGATTCATTTTTCGTTATTATAGAAATTAAAAAATTCTTCTGTTTTGACAGAAAGATAGGCAATAATAGTTTTTGAAAAATTGGAGCTTTCAAGGCCTATCATGGCTAGTGATCTCCAACAAAGAGTAAAGGAAAAATAAATAAGAATTATTTCCAAATTAATGATTGTACAGTATTTATCATTTTTAAAGTTTCGATTGTAGGCTCTGGTTAAAACATTTTGTAAATTAAAATTACAAACTAGGGAAGAGAAGGCAAAAAAAAGTTGAGAGTCTAAAAAACCAATTCTTTCTTGATGATTTTCAAAACGATTAAAAATGCACTTCTTCTGTGTTAGTAGAATTAAAGAAGTGCTTACTAATAATAATCTCCTGAACATAATCAAGTCCGAAATATTTTAACTTGTTATAAACTCGGAGAACATAATGTTACAGTATCGCAAATTTTCATTTTGAACATTTGTTGAACTAAATGTTATAAACGTTTCCAAATTTTTTTTTTTTTAACTTTCGACCTTTGGTTCTCGTTGAAACATTTTGTAAATTAAAATTAAATATACAAATTAAACACTAGGTTATTTGTTTCAAAGGTTTTATTAAAAAAAAAAAAAAATGTATATATATAAAATAAAATATTAACACTTGATACGTATTTCGACAATTCCTTGTTATCATCAGAAGTGATTACATTCTAATTTTTGTTTAATTAATAAAACCTTGAAACAAATAACCTAGTGTTTAATTTGTATATTTAATTTTAATTTTTTTAAGTTTCCAAATTTCTTAATTATCTTCTCAAAGGTCTTTTACTTTTTTTTTCATTTGTTTATAATGTTAGTCTTGTATAGCAACTATAGCCACCTTATCCCTCATACATCAATAATGTCAGAAAATTTTCAAAAAATTAAAATTCATATCAATATTTGTTTCTATTACCACGGTATAAATAATCTCAAATGAAAATTAATGTTTACAGAGTAATTGAACACTTTTACTACTTTGGGGATTTCTAATTGAAAGGTATAATAATTCAAGATCTATTCATTGGCATGGAGCGGATCAAAATGGAATCAATTAAAAGAGAGATCTAATGGTCAGGAGAAAGAGAGAGAGAGAGAGAGGGGGGGGGGATTAGAACCCGAGACCATCATTTATGAATGAATAATCAACCCTGCCAGGGGCTAGAGTTACAATTAGCTCGCCTTCCCTGTCCTTTTATTCTTCCAGCATGAGAAAATTCATAAAATAAATTTTAATT
Organism: Euborellia annulipes; assembly: GCA_023213315.1. Classification (NCBI taxonomy): domain Eukaryota; kingdom Metazoa; phylum Arthropoda; class Insecta; order Dermaptera; family Anisolabididae; genus Euborellia; species Euborellia annulipes. The sequence goes on from JAKCPI010012464.1 coordinate 6,468, forward strand.
AATTCAACAAAGCGTAGCTGACGATATAATAAAGACGCGTAAATTTTCTAGCTCATATGACGAACAAGAAAATTAAAAAATAAGAAAAATTTAATTTTAAAGAAAATGCTTTAATTATTATGTAGTTTATTAAATTCTTTTTACTTTCTCTTACCTATGTATATATGTAATATATATATAGAGAGAAAGTATTGGATTCATGTCAAAAATTCGATGTCGAGATTTTGATGGATCTTCTCGTTTGAGGTCCCCTGAATCCAAAAAAGTGGTTTTCGCGACATGGTCTGTCTGTGTGTGTGTGAGTGGGTGGGTGGGTGTGTGTGTGTGTGTGTGTGTGTGTGTTCAATTTTAAGCATGAAGGAATTGAGCTATGAGGCTGAAATTTTATATTTAAGTTAAACACCCCCCGGGACCGGAAAAATAAGCTTTTAATCAAAATCGGCCAAAGAGTACTAGTACTTTACTGATGTACTTTTTCAGTTTTTTTCGATTTTCTCAAAATTCGCTCTAACGATTTTGATTAAAATTCAAAAATCAATTATTTTTTAGATGCTCTTTCAAATGTATATTCTCGTTTTGCCCTCAAAATTGTTTGAAGCACACTTTATCTTGTGCTTCATAGGAAAGATAGGAGAAATGGTTGCCATGGTAACAAAATATAAATATTTTCCTATAACATATAAATTTTACATCTGAATTCAAATATTCCCTACTGCCGGGAACTAAATACATGTCGACACAAAAAATCTGGGTGACAAGCACAGTACACAACTTTGATTACCGAAGGTAAGAGAAAGTTGTGTGCGGCGCCAGTCACACCAGATTTTTAATTTAACGTTCAACCTTTAAAAAAGATAAAAGCTTAACATCTAAATTAATAAATCCCTGTTTTTGGGATGTAAATAAAATTTCTTTTCAACATTCATTAATCGTTCTTTCTGAAGGGGGTGTTTTGGTGCATTGGGTCTATATCTTTGGAATATCTTGTCTATAATTGTACATTTTTTAAGATAAAGAAATTTGCGAGATGAGTTTGTCTTTTGATTGGCCACCTGGACTCGAAACATGATTCGGATGTGAAAGCGGGAAACACAAACTCATCTAACAAATTTCCCTATCTTAAACGATATATCGTCGGTCCAGTACAAGACAGGTCTAACTCAAAAAAAAGCTAATATGATAATTTCGCATGTTGGGTCCCTCTAGATCGATGAGTGATATCCACATGGTTTATTTATAATCTCACCTTGAGAGATAATTGGAAAACAAAATTAACAAACATTTTGTATAACATTTGGAAATTGATTTGGCTTTGAGAAAAATTTCCTAAGAAAATATAATCCTAGAATACTAGAATTGTTAAGTATCTAAAAGCGTCGAATGAAAAAAATCATTCATTTATTATAAAGACCACAATTTCGGTTTTTATTATAAATTTCTCTCTTTTGATTGATTATAGCCCTATTTGAATTTCAAATTATGGCTAAATCTAAAAAGTTTATTATTAATTATTCTCTCGACTTTTTTGTTTCAACCTTTTTCAAGGTCGTTAGCCTGAATGAATAATAATTAAAAAAGTTCTAATTGGTATTACTCACGGAGCGAGAAGTTGGAAACGCTCAGGTTTTTTTTAACGGCTTACCTGAAAACAGAGAGAAAAAAAATCATTACAAACTTGTTGATACTTGATAATTTATGCATAAAAGCGATAAATAGCTTTCTTTTCAAAAGAGATTAGAATAATCATTTTTACTTTCTCTTACGTCTATATATGTTAATATATATATAGAGAAAGTATTGAATTCGTATCAGAAATTCGATGTCGAGATTTTGATGGATATACACGTTTTGAGGTCCTCTGAATCCAAAAAAGTGGTTTTCGAGACATGGTCGGTCAGTCTTTACTCTTCATAGGAAAATGGTTGCCTTGGTAACAAAATATAAATATTTTCCCATGTTTAAATTTATTACATCTTGAATTTTAATACATGTATATCGGTGGGAACTAAATATATGTCGACACAAGTGACAAGCACAGAACAACATTTGATTACCGAAGGTAAGAAAATGTTGTGTGCTGTGCGACAGTCACACCAGTTTTTTTTTTAATTTACTTTGTTATATTCCATCCTGGGAAAAAATTTAATATATCAAAAAATAATCATTAAAAAAAAAAAATCAGAAACATAATTTATTCATGTTACTCAATGTTTAGATGTGAATTTAATAAAATTAAATAAAAAAATCACGTTGGATTTAAAACAACAGAGAATACTCATTTTTATATCGTTATGTTTAATGTTTATCTGATTTTTTATTAATTTTTTTATCTTTTTAAAAGTGAAATAATATTAATAATAATTTATTGAATGAAATGATAATGAGTAGAGACCGGACAAAAAAGCATAAAAAATGGAAAAAAAGGTTTTAAAAAAAATAAAAATCTTGAATAATAAGTTGTTAAATAAGCATAAAAGTTGAAAAAAAGGATTTTAAAAAGAAATTTTACTCATACCAATGGGGTATAAAAATTTTTTTTAAAGAAAAATTGGGAAAAATTTTGTTTGGGGGAAAAAAATTTTTTTCCCTGAAGAAAATTTTTTTTTCGGGGGAGAGTTTTTTTCACTGCGGGGGGGGTGTTATGGATTTTTTTTTTTTGGGGGGGGGGGTTCTCGGGGGGGGGGTTCTGTACCTCCCTCGTCCCTGGGTGTGTGAATGGGGAAAAAGTGTGTTTTATTAAAAAAAAAAAAAAAAAAAAAATAATAAAAATAATAAAATAAAATTAAATTAAAAATAAAAAGAAAAAAAAAAGAAAAAAAAAAAAAAAAAAAAAAAAAAAAAAAAAAAAAAAAAAAAAAAAAATTTTATTATTTATATTTATAATTTATAGAAGTTAATTATATAATGGTGGTTAAAATTTTGGAAAATTTGATAATGAGATATTAAAACTAGAGTAAAAAAATGTTTGAGAATAGCTGGCTGGTCTAGTTAAAAAGTTCTACTATGCCATTTATTCTCACAAATGTAGTATTCTATTATACTCAACTGTAGTATAGTTGAATACAATTTTAGGGACGGGTTCCCTGCCCAAGAAATGAACATATTGTGCTAATTACTGGAGTGAGTTCTTCACTCCAAATTCGAACGCAAGTTATGTTACAACTCCAAAAATATAAAATATCATGAATAACAAATATTGAACCGAAACGTCGCTAGAGTTGTTCTTAATTATATTTCTCCGTTTTCTTTTCTCTCTTTAATTATTGACAAATTTCGCAGAAGTCAAAGTGTTATGGGAATGCATGTTGCGGTTTGCTTGTATTGGAATAAAAGACACAGGTTTACCTTCACAGGCGCTGGGCTTTCACACTTTGCGGTAAACCGCATCAGTTGAACTCATCATAAAATTTTTACTTTCTCTTACCTCTATATATATGTTAATATATATATAAGAGAAAGTATTGGTTTCATGTCAAAAATTCGATGTCGAGATTTTGATGGATCTTCACGTTTTGAGGTCCCCTGAATCCAAAAAAGTGGTTTTCGCGACATGGTCTGTCTCTGTTGTGTGTCTGTGAACAAAATATCTCAAGAACGAAACGAGCTAGGAGGTTGAAATTGTATATTTAAGTTAGGCACCCCCATGGGACGTGACACGAAGCTTTTGAACAAAATCGACCAAAGAGTACTAGTACTTTACTGATGAACTTTTTCAGTTTTTTTCGATTTTCTCTAAATTTGCTCCAACGATTTTTTTTTTAAATTCAAAAATCAATTATTTTTTTAGATGCTCTTTAAAATGTATATTCTCATTTTGCCATTGAAATCTTCTGAAGACCACTTTACTCTTGTATTTCATAAGAAAGATAGGAGAAATGGTTGCCATGGTAACAAAATATAAATATTTTCCCATACTTATAAATTTTACATCTTGAAAATCGAATGTACCTTACTGTCGGAAACTAAATATATGTCGACACAAAAAATCTGGTGTGACAAGCACAGTACACAACTTTCGATTACCGAAGGTAGAGAAAGTTGTGTACTGTGCGCCAGTCACACCAGATTTTTTCTTAATTATATTGTCGAGTCTAAAGATAAGAGACAATTTTCTATCTACCTTTCCGCAAAGTGGATGCCCGACCTAAAATGAATGATTTTATCTTCAAATTAGAGAGAGATTCTCATATCGAATAATATTAATACTATTAATTTTGTATCTAGATATTAAAGATAAATAAGTTCAAAGCACTTTTAGAGATTGCTTTTTTTAATACTAGCAAATAATTAATGGAAACATTTTCAGCGAGAGAAGAAAGTCCCCCATTTGACGAACAGCAGATAGGGGATGAGATTGAAAGAGAAAGAGAGGAGAGAGAGGGTTGTGGGGGGGGGAGCAATTTATAAAAGAGAAACAGGACCAACTAAGGTTGTGGCTAATTAAGCCGAAAACCTCTCTCCTGTGGCTAGGCTCTGGTTTTTGTTAACAAATGAAGAGTGCGGGTGAAAAACCAATGACTAAAGACCTGCTGTTGAGTCACCGGCACCCTTTGCTGTTTGTAACAGGTGATAAAGGCACTCCCCCCTTCTGAGCAGACACCTCATTTATCAACCGAATTATGCGACCAAGCTATCTTCATTGTAATAAATCGCCACCACCATTTTATAAATAAAAAAAAATGATATATTAAGTGCTATATCATGTAAAAATGAAGAAAGTGTTTGTTATTCTTTTATTATTTAAGGTACATAATTTTTATTTCTCTTTTCATCTCCATTTCCGAATTTGTAAATGTAAGCTTTATTTCATCAAAAAATTTGCATTAAAAAAAAAGTTCTGAAAGTATTTTCTGGCCTTTAGTGATTGAGTAGGCCTACTAGTCTTTTAGGATTTGCCATCTGCATATCTGGGATATGCTATTTTTGTTAGTTATTTACATATTACTTTAAATAATAGAATAATTTCAAAATAAGTATTTAAGGTTGTTCGGACAGTACCCCGTAAGTCATAATAGAATCTAATTTTTTTAAATAAAATAAAAAATTTGAATGCATAAATTCTTATTATAATTTAGTCGTGACCTACCATAGTTTATAATTGGATTAAGTTAATAAAATTATAAATAAATGACTTTTGACGTCAGGAGGTTTTTCACGTAATATAGATCAGGCAACATCGCATTTATCAGCTGTTTATGTTGATCTTATTGTAAAGTGTTAATTTTTAAAATTAAAAAGTCAACCGCCCTAATATTTATATGTTAAAATTTTTTCTGATTCATTTTTTTTCCCCAGTTTAGAAATAAAATAAATAAATGAAAAATGAGTAATTTCACTTATAATTAGCTATCTGAGGCACTCGTATAAGAAAAGTTTTGTGAAGTTACCAGTTTAATAAAGGCATTATTTATAAAAATTATTAAAAATTAAATTGAGTTGCTAATTTCATTCCCTTAGTTAAGATCGAACTTAGGGTCTTAGCTAGTTAGGGGCTTTTCATTAATCATATGATTAGCTTATTAACTAGATGCGAAAGACTCAAAGTCAGAAAGTATAATTTAAATAAATTTTATAGCTTAAGACGAAAAGCTAACCATTGATTCTGGATAAATAGTTTTCGAAATCTATTAATATTCAATGAATACCTCGATTCGGACTTGACAAGTCATAGATATATTTAAGGCTGGAGATCCTGGGTTCGATTCTCGAGGGCCATGGAGCGTTTGGTCAACCAACAAATAAAACACATTTGTTAAATTGATTCTAGAAGCGAGACAACAATCTCTTCTTTATATTGTATGGTAACAATAGCGCCAACGATGCATTTTGCAATAAAGAGGAAAAGAGGGAAAAATTTTAAAACACCAATTTTCAGTTAAAGGTTAAAGAAAAATAAATTAACAAACTCTGTGCGACTAATTCCAAAAAATTAAATATAAAATATTAATGGAGGGGTTTTTTACATTTAATCAATCCTGAGATTTAAATAAAAAATGTTGGATAAAACTCACCCAAAAAATATAATTATTAATGATTTTTTTTTCATAGTATTAATTAATAAATATAAATCACCTTTTTGAATAAGAAGTGTACACAAATTTTCCAGAGAAAAACACTCGTCGAATCTTAACACAATAAATTTATAATAATTTGTCATTCAACAACAAATTTCTTGGTAGATTTCAGGAAGAAAGAAAAGGTGTAGGGTGTTAAATGATGCGAGGATCAGCAACTGGCCACTTGGACCACAGCATCCAGGAAGGCGAGAGACTTGTGAATATAATTAGCACATCCCCCCCCCCCCCACCCTACAGCCAGACTTGGATTTTTCCCTCTTTTTTTCTCCATCTCTCTCTCTCCTGTGCGAATTACGACATCCGATGAAATCAAATAAAGATGAGAATTGATGAGTGGACAGATCCGTCCGTTTGCATTGTGAGAGGGAATTAACAAAAAAAAAAAAAAAAATTAGTCTAAACATTTGTATTGTAGGAAACATTATTGTAATTGAATTGTAATTATTTTATCAATAGATAAAGGAAAAATATGTCATGTTGTTAACAAACAGGGTTTTAAAAGATGATGCGAAAGAAGATGAGGAAGGATTTATTGCAATATTTTTTTCTTACGGCTTTTCATCTAATGCAGCCAAAAAAATTTTCTGTGCACAAAGAGGAAATATTTATTTTCCTTAAAATAACCCAAATGTATTAGGTCTATATATATAAAATTTTTTAAAGATGATGACACAAATTGTTTGCCATCTTTAACAAATTAAGCCCTTTCAGGACTTGGAGCGCCTCTTCGTCCCCAAATCTTACGTGATCGCTCTTGGGGGTTGGAGCTGATCTTAATAGTTTTGAAGTTCTGTTCTTTGTTCTGCATGGTCTTTGACACATTCAAACTAACGAACAAATTGTTCATAATAAGAAGGAAGTTAGCAGTACTCATAGCAGCTGGATCGAGATTTTTAGCATTCGATAAATAACAAAAAAAAAAAAAAAAATATGTAAAAATTTCTGATACCAAGTGGGGAAAATAAATAAATTTCAAAAAATAAATATTTACAAGGCAAGCAGTTAGGAAAGATACAATAACTGAGCAATTGTGTCTCTGTGAGTTGTCATTTGGGCTGCCTAACTTCCAGGATTAATTTTTAACTCTTTTCGGCTACAGAGGCCATTTAGGGGTTATTTCTTTATTTATATCATTTTTAAATACAAGTAACAAGTATGATGGGACGATAGAATTAAGGTTATGGAGAAAAAAATGACCAGCGACTGCTTTCCACGTTAAAAGTCGCTGGTTATTTTTTTCTCCATAACCTTAATTTAAACTACAAGTACCAATGGCTACCGAGGGGCGTTCCACACGCTGATTGCTCAGGGTCACCAATCCCGAGCTCGCCGCGCTTGGCATCACTTAACCTCAACAATTATGGTGACTGTTGCTCTTCTCCGTTGCCAGCCCCCCGGCACTTTTTTTTGTTATTTTTGTATTATGTTAATAATACTAACGAATAACTTAAATTCTCGTGACAGTCTCAAGGTCGTTATTTATATATAAATAGGCTAATGATTATAATAATAATTATATAATAGTCAAAATTTTATTATTTTTCTCTCAAATAAGGATTAAATCGAGTCCCACACTCCTTAATCTAAGGTCAACAATTTAATATTATCTAATTTTTTTTTTTTTTTTGCTTTTTTATACTACTATCACACTTTGTTTAATATAATAATCGTAAAAAAAAGAGTGGATCTCTAATAAGATTCGATTAACCTATAAAAAGAATGGCAAATTCGGTCTGTTGTTGATTGGAGAGGCGAATAATTACCCCCCCCCTCCCCTGGAATGCAATTTTTTCGTCTCCGTGTACATTGTCTAAAGTGGTGGGAGAGGGGCGCAGGGTCACTCGTGGGTCGTGGGACTCTGCACTAGGAGAAAGTCCTGGTCGGGTCTCGGGTCCATCTCTCCCATTAAGGACCAGAGAGAACAAACACTTGGGAACTGGACCACACGACCGAGACTTCAAATATTTAGCACCCGAGTAGAGATCATCTCTGATTAGGTGGAAAGCAACAAATAAATAAAAAAACAAACACATCATCCCATCATTCAACGTTTTTATTGAAAGAAATTTAAGATCATATTTTATTTGAATTTCAATTTATTTTCAACTTTTTTATCAAAACGAACATCAAATGTTTAATTAAGACACAGTGGACACATCAATTTATTTCGAATAAAGAATGATTTGTTAAATTTACTTTGCAAAATGTCTTGCTAATATTTATTTTCTTCTTCAGATGGCTAATTTCTTTGAAATTTTTTATTTTTACACAAATAAAAGAATTTGAATATTTAAAATTATATTCTTTTCGACTACTGAGGTCGTTAGTCTTCTGACAGCTATAATTCGATTCATTCAAGGCTTGGTCTAGCTTAACGTTAACGATCGTGTGATTTCCCACCTCCACTTTGAAGAATAACTTAAAATATGATCATGTAATAATTATAACCGTTTTTGAAATCACAGAAATGTCCTCTCTCTAAAATTCGAAATACTCACCATGTCGCTTTCCCTGTTTCCTCGCTTTTATTGTCTGAAAAAAGGGAAGGCCATAACCCTAGATCTCTTCATATGCAAAAGAACTGATCATTAGAATCATTTCATTCTATTGAAGAGATGAAGTGGCTGTTATATTTGACAATAAGAGGATACAGGAGCAAGCAGCCAGGTAGTTAGTCTCCACGAAATGAAACTCTCTATTGAGGAAACAGTTTCGGTTTTAATGAAATATAACCACATTGGGACACGAGGCACATTGGGACATTCGAATTTTAGCGCTACTAAATGTAAAGTTAGATTGTACTCTTTGATCATTAGAGTGCATTTAGTACCCATTTTATTATAGAAAAATTTTAACAGCGTCAAGCTACGCCATAGCTAGTTACACGTTGCTACATCATATTTGTCCTGCGTTGTAAAAAAATCGGAAATCGTTTGAGGTCGATTATTTTCCATATGAACGTTTGAATTAAGACAGTTGAAATATTTGAGATAAGTGTACTTGTTTATTCTTACAATGTCGGTACATGCAGATGTAATTATTTATTTTAGCTATTTGTATAGCCTCATTTTGTTTATAAACATGATTGAGGTAGATTGGGACATCTAGCGAGAGGCACATGTGGACACTAATAAATAAGAAATTATATATAATATTTAAGATATTATATTGTGGACAGGGCCGCAGACAGACTTGACGAGCCCCGGGGCTACTTACCAAAATATACCAAACTAATGTGGTACTTTATTTGAAACCTCTCGCGTATTAATCTAATTTCGAAAGAAATTTGATATTTAAGGGTCATTTTTGATGACTCTAATCAGCAGTTGGGTTTTACCAAAATATACCAAACTAATGTGGTACTTTATTTGATGCCTCACGCTTTCTTAATTCTCTATAATAATAAAAAAGACTAAAAAGTTTAAAATAAAATATAATAAAAAAAAACTTTAAAAAAAAAATACTTTTATTTAAATCGAACTAAAAAGAGATAAATAATTTAATTGTTCTTTTTAAAATTGTTGAATATTTATAACTTAAAATAAAAGCGTGGGGCGCTCATTAATAGCTTTAGGAATTGTCTATAGCCTCGGAATAACTTCGAAACGCCCCACGCTTTTATTTTAAGTTATAAATATTCAACAAATTTAACAAGAACAATTGAATTAAATTATTTATCTCTTTTTAGTTCGATTTAAATAAAAGCATTTTTTTTAAAACGTTTTTTTTTATTATATTTTTATTAGCTATCCTGAGTCGTGAAAAAGATTGATTTGAGATTAAAAGGCCCGGGCCCCCTGAGGAAAAAAAATTTCAAGAAAATGATTTTTTTTAATTGAAATTTTAACCATGAAAATTATTTTTTATTAGAATTTTAAGGTGGGAGCGCAATGGGCTCGGGCCTGGAGATATTGCCCCCCCCCCTTTCCTCCCCTGTCTGCGGTCCTGAAAAAATCTCTAATATTTACGAATTTTGTATTAAAATTATTTTTTATTTCAAGAAAAAAAAATATTTTTTTATTTGTTTCTTATTTATAATTATTATATTATCTAAAAAAAATTTTTCCACTTTAAGTTTCTTGGAGAAGGGGGGGGGGGGGTTCATAAAACTTTTGGCCCCCCCCCCCCCCCCAAGCAGAAATCCTGGCTACGCTACTGATATCTACGGTAACAAAATTGTTTAAAATAATAAAACTGCATTATTATTTACACTTTAGATTAAAATTAGACATACAATGAAAATGAAAAGGGGGGCGATAGGTGTTAGTCAGCCTCCAGAAAGGGTTGGGGAACCACTGTGTTAGATTGTGCCACCTTTATTCACCAAATTATTTTTTTAGAACAAAACAAATTGTTTTTGTCCACATCTGCCTCTTCACTGTCCAAATCTACCTCACCCAAGAGGTACATTGGGACAATTTGGATTTTTTGGAAAATTGCAAAAATCTAATTCATCTATCGGTGAATAAGCGCTAAGCCTATGGCAATAGATAGTGCATTAATCAGTGTCAACAACATAACATTAAATGCTCAAAAATATTGAAAGCCAAACTATACACAGCTAATTTTATTTGTACTGTCCCAATGTCCCGCCCTCTCCCCTATATAGAGATATTAGTATTCAAAACACCTCGATTCGGACTTTGACTGAGTCATAGATATATTTAACACGAGTGTGAGTGTTGGCACAGAACACAACTTTCTTTTATCAAAGGTAAGAGAAAGTTTTGTGCTGTGCGACCAGTCACACCAGATTTTTTTTTACTATTCCGCATCTATTAAATTTCATTAACAATCAAAATATATATCAAAATTTTTATTATTTTATTACATATAAATTTTAGAGATCTAATAAAATGGAAAATGATATCCAATGAAAAATATCAATGGAATATAAATTAAATATAAAGAGTGAATCCTATTTTAAATATATAATAGTAATTTCATGGAGAGAGAGAGAGTCCAATATCAATTCAGGAATAAATTGTTTAAATCCTCATTAATTCTTGGTTTTTGTTTTAATTTGTGAAATACCTTGTATTAGGGCTAATATTAAAATCCACTTAATCCACTCGCCACCACTAGTTTTTTTTTCTGATCTACGAGGACAGGTCACTAAGTCCGTGACTTTTTGAATTTCCCGCCTCTTAACTGAAATGGCAACAGTGCTCCTGTCAGCAGGCAACTATCAGCTGACTCCTGTCCAAATTTGAACCAGCTGGGTCTTTTAGTTTTTGTTTGACATCCATTAATAGTAGACTACCTCGTGATTTGAGAAGAAAATGGAAAAAAGTGAAATTTCAGTTTCCATGACAAAATCCATGAATTGGGATACGAATTGCGCCCTATTCCCCGGATTTAGCCCCCGAGTGACTATTTCTTGTTTCCAAACCTGAAAAAATGGCTCGGCGGAAAGAGATTTGACTCCAACGATGATTTTGATGCCCTCGACAAATCTTATTTTTGGAAGGGATTAAAAAATTGGAGAAACGTTGGACAAAGTGTATAGAGCTCTAAGGAGACTACGTTGAAAAATAAAATAATTTTTTATCCAAAAACCTGTGTTCATTCAAAAAGTCACAGACTTACTGACCTGCCTTAAGGTTAGAAAATATTATATTGTATTATTACTCTCCAATTATGGCATTTTTTTTGAGAATATTAATTTGATCTGTAATCCCTATTAATAAGATCTAAATAAATAAGGATTATCCAAAAAATAGCTAGTAGCTATTAAAATCTGAATTTAATCGTTTTGATTCCTGTATGGCTCAATTATTTGTAGGAGGAATAGGATGAGGAGTATAATTAAATAAGAGATAAACTCTGCAATTAATTTAACCTCTTCTAACGTCAGAGAGAGAGAGGGAAAGAAAGAAATTTAATTTGCGATGATAAAAATCTTATGTTATTCATAGTTTCAATTTCATTCCTAGTTCTAGTTCTCCCTCTCTCTCTATAAATATATAATCTTATCTAGTAGAAAGAACCTAATGATTTTTTACTTTCTCTTACCTCTAGATATGTTAATATATAGAGAGAGAAAGTATTGGTTTCATGTCAAAAATTCCATGTCGAGATTTTGATAAATCTTCACGTTTTGAGGTACCCTTAAGGCTCAAACAGACAGAACGCGAAATTCGCGTCGCTTGGCGTTTTTTCAACGCCGCGAAAGGGCGCGAAATGTTGTATAAGGCAAGACTGTATCATCCCCGTCACACAGGGGGCGAACTTACGCGGCGTAAACGCTCTCTTTCGCGCGACAGCTTTTTCGAGTTGTACAAATTTACAACTCCTTCGCGCGAACAGGCGAACTATCATCAAGATGAGTGATGTTAATGAAAAATATACATATACACAATACCGGATCGTACGCCCAGACAACGCTGCCTGTGTGACTTAGCAAAAACGCCTTTCGTCGCGAAATGCGCGCGTAGCCTGAGCGTCGCGAATTTCGCGTTCTGTCTGTTTGAGCCTTTAGTCCAAAAAAGTGGTTTTCGCGACATGGTCTGTCTGTCTATGTGTGTGTGTGTTTGGGTTCAATTTAAAGCATGAAGGAATTGAGCTAGAAGGTTGAAATTTTATATTTAAGTTAGGCACCTCCATGGGACGTGACAGGAAACTTTTGAACAAAATCGGCCAAAGAATACTAATACTTTACTGATGTACTTTTTCACTTTTTTTCGATTTTCTCAAAATTCGCTCCAACGATTTTTTTTTTTTTTAATTCATAAATCAATTATTTTTTAGATGCTCTTTAAAATGTATATTCTCATTTTGCCATTGGAATCTTCTGTAGACCACTTTACTCTTGTACTTCATAGAGAAGATAGGAGAAATGGTTGCCATGGTAAAAAAATATTTTCCATGATTATAAATTTTACATCTTGAATTCTAATATATCTGCGGAAAACTAAATATATGTCTACACGAAAAATCTGGTGTGACAAGCACAAGTTGTGTGCTGTACGCCAGTCACACCAGATTTTTTTACCTCCATTAAACCCCGAGTAAAAATGATTAAAAATGATCGAGGGATACACACGCCCGCAGCAGGTCTGCATAGTGAGCCTGGAGGGGCACACATTTTTCTTCTGGTCACTTTCGATCTACTGTGTGTGTCCCTGGTGCGAGCGTGTGTATCCCTGTGTGTCCCTCAAGATTCACTATGCAGACCTGCTGCGGGCGTGTGGATCCCTCGATCATTTTTAATCATTATACTCACTTTATTTATTAGTGTAATAAAATTAGAGAAAAAATGTATTTTTTTTATTTAATTTTCTATTTGAATTTTATAATATGGTCGGCCAAAACTTATATGAAAATTTATTTTTTATAAAAAACGTAAAATTTAATTTAATTGACCTTCAATTATGAAATTGTTAAACTAAGAAAAAAAAAAGAAAGAAAGATTATAATAATGATAAGACAAATGAAAAATTTTAACTAGAGATAACGTCATTTATTATTACGTTACTAAAAAAAAAATCATTAATGTCATAACTTTAATGTATTTTCGATTTTAAAAAAATGATATATGGTAGAGTTAATTAATGCTAAGTATGAAAAGAATACTTTATTAAGAGTGGTGGCGAGTCATTGTAATCATCTCCCTCCACTTTAGGGTAGATATTTGTGTGTATGTGTGTTGGTAGGAAGGAAGGATATCTTAAAAGTGAGAATGAATTAAGAAAGAAGTGAGTTAAAGAATGGAGAGAGAGTAAATGTTACGTTTGACAAATTAAAAAAAAATTGGTGTTATGGTCCCACATCATTCAAATATTGGTGGTATAGTAAAATTTATAAACAGAAAAATACCCTTTTTTTTGGACTCAGAGGACATGTAAACTTCTATTTCCATTTGACATCGAATTTTTTAAAAGATAAATAAATTTCAAAATGATACCTTGTGTGACTAACCGCACCTAATTATTGACTATTATTATAAGGAAAAGTTATGAAATATCTATTTACTTGCACCCTATTTTTACTTTCTCTTACCTCTATATATTTTAATATATAGAGAAAGTATTGGATTCATGTTAAAAATTCGATGTCGAGATTTTGATGGATATACACGTTTTGAGCCCCCCCTGAATCCAAAAAAGTGGGTCCCTCAAATTGGTCTGGGTGTGTGTGTGGACATTTTTGGCCATGAAGAAAATGAGCTAAGAGGTTGAAATTTTATATTTAAGTTAGGCACCTTCCGAACTTGTGTAAATAAGCTTTTAAACAAAATCAGCCAAAAAGTACTAGTACTTTACTGATGTACTTTTTCAGTTTTTTTCTATTTTCTCAAAATTCGCTCCAAGGATTTTTTTTAATTCATAATTCAACTATTTTGACGTGACAACGTCTTACAAATCATGTGTCTATAGTGGCATGTTAGAGGGGCATGCACGAAAAAGTTTATTGGCTTGAATAACTCCTCTGTCTTAAGAGGTATAATTATGGGAAATATACGGTTAGAAAGAATGAGTTTTCAGCTAAAGATTTCACCATTTATTTTTTTCCTATCATTTTATTTTACCGCGCTGCGGTAAATTTTAATTTGAAAGTTTAAACCCCTGTAGATTCTGAACGGCTAATCAGATCAGACTAGATGGGATGTCATTTGGTGCAGAAAGAAAACCTCTAATAGAATAAATAGAAAAATCCCGAGTAATTAACTCCAAAACTGGTTTTTTTCTCGAAAAACCTCATTTTTTAGGCAAATATCGAAAAATAGCCCTACTTGTGCAACGCATAGCGACTTGACCATAAAAGCTACATAAAATCTAAATATAGTTTTAGAAAGAGTGGTTCAATACCCCAGGGCTTTTTTTCTTTTTTTTTGATATCAGGTCATTTTCCCGCATGAGAGCACTCGGCGGAATTTCGTTTTTCGAAATTTTAAACCCCTGTAGATTCCGAACGGCTAATCAGATCAGACTAAATGAGATGTCTTTTGGTGCAGAAAGAAAACCTCTAATAGAATAAATAAAAAAATCCCGAGTGATTAACTCCAAAATTAATTTTTTTTTTCGAAAAACCTCATTTTTTAAGCATATGTCGCCCTTAATGGATAAAAGTTTGGCCACACCTGTCATATATTGTTTCAATGAAAATGTTTGAACATGTTTATTTATGAAAACAAACTACTAGTAAAAAAATAATAAATAAAGTAATACTTTCTCTCTTTATATTTCAATATAGGTAAGAGAAAAAATTTTTTTTTGAAATCAAGCAAAAGACGTCACGTTAAAAAGCCACCGGCTGTGTAGAAGACACAGCTAACACCTAATTTTTTAGATGTTCTTTAAAAAGTATATCAGTGAAATTTTTCGTTGAAATCGTTTGAAGTACACTTTACTGATGTACTTTTTCAGTTTTTTACGATTTTCTCAAAATTCGCTGCAACGATTTTGTTTAAAATTCATAAATGAACTATTTTTTAGATGCTCTTTAAAAAGCATATCAGTGAAATTTTTCTTGGAAATCGTTTGAAGTACACTTTACTGAGGTAGAAGCATTCGTAGCTCAGCGCCATCTATGAATCATCTCGTGATCAAGTTTGAAACTAAAGTGTCAAGAGCAATTAAATATATCTCGACACAAAAAATCTGGTGTGAACGTGCTGTTCACCGAAGTGTAAGAGAAAGTTGTGTGCTGTGCTCCACTCACAGCAGATTTTCTTTTTATTCAATTTAAAATCAATTTTGACATCAAAGCATCGACAATATAATTTTAACGGTATTTGAATTATTTAGACGTCGACACTTAATTCAGCAGTGCTTACTTCAGATTTTTCTAATACAAAGTAGTATAGTTGAATTATTTATAACATGAAATTGAAGTCTTAAATAATTATTAGAACCCCCCCCCCATCCCTTTTCTTTTTTATTTTCTTCATCCAAATTGACTTGTTTATTTAGCGAGGGAGAATTTCTTTGGTTAATCCCTCTCTTTGTAGACGTCGTATTATTTTTCATTAGACTATTTTTACTTTTTTTTCTTTATATCAATTAGCGTATGATGTTTGTAGATAAAAGCGCTCTGTGAGGCGTCGTTTTAAGGGGCTCAAAGCCGGCCGGCATCCTTCTTCTAATAAGCTTAAGCAGAAGCAGTTGTGTTTATGAAAAACATTTCTTTGTTTCTTAAGGGATCAAAAAAAAAAAAAGGGACAAGGGAATGAATGGCAAACAAACGATTGTACGTTGATGAGACCTTTTTCCTGGCCATTTGGCGGATGATTGAGGGCGTTAATTGGACCCCGGTGGTGGCGGGCGGCTTCCCTTTCTCTCTCTCTCTCGTTATCGGGATCCTTTTGGCTCGAAATTGGAGCTGCTCCATTCGGCAGATGTGCTTTACGGGTTTAGTGAGAGGCCTCTGGTGAATATTTTCTCAAAATGAACAGGTCATATTGCAAAAAAAAAAAAAAAGGGACAGACAATTTTGGTATTTTACCTAACCCTCGTTTGCTTTTATTTTTATTATTATAAAAATTAAAAAACAAGAATTTTAGTTGTTAGGGATTCTATTTCAGTTCATAGCGATGAAATATTCCGACTCGAAAGACTGCAAAATAATATTTGAGCATTAGCTTCTGGTACCAAAGGTCGATGGTTTGCATTCCCATCCCGTCCCGGTACCAATCAATTGAAATAAATGGCCTCAGTTGCCGAAAAAAAATCTTAAAGAAACAAACATTTTTTTACCACACTTCATAAAGTTCTACATTGAACACTTAAATTTATTGAGCCGATGAAGGTTTCATACGGTATATTTTGCTTCTTACAACTAATTAAAAACACTAGGTGATATGTTTAAATGTATTTACTTCAATGTCTCACTGAGTGAACCGGGTGTATTAGTGTGGAAAGTTATTTATTTATTTACAACATTATTGTTGGGACCAAGCCGTCAATTTGGTAGCGTTTTATATCTAACAAATAAGTTAAAGCCCCTGTAAAGAGAATCAAAGAAAAAATAAATATTATTATTATTTGAAATTCCTATCGGGATCCCCGTTTTATTTACCCGAGGTGCTTTCGTGCACGGAGACACATACCTCAAACCCAACCGGCCTCTGGCCGTAGCCATCTACCTGCACCCCGTGAAGTTACATTATTTCCTATCTCTAACTCATTCTCATGCGTTCGTCTCTAGCTAGTGAACTAATCCTGGTTCCACCCGGTTCCTCTTATCCAACCTCTTCTATGCTAGGGAGGATGTCCTAGTTGAGGAGGGACTCCCTCAGCACCGGCGTGTAGCCTACTCCTTTCGAAGAATGCATCACTGAGAATCCCTTCTACAGGTCGGGATGTCACAGCAACTCCCTCTTCTCGTAGAATTGCCTGAGGGCTGTTGTGGTGAGATCCAATATTCCAATCCAGTCCTGAGGATTTGTTTACATTAAATAAATATTTTTATTTAATGAAAAAATCCCGCACGCCCAGGGTTTGAACAGGGATCTTCTTTGTTGAACCCGACTCCTTAGCCATCCTGAATCCATTACTTTCCAATGGGAAAATTCTACAATTTCATGAATATTTTGAGTAGCCTCACCTCACCATTTGAGGATTTTGGGAATTATTTTTCATAGTCTCTCCTCAACGCCCTCTATAATTTAATTTCGAAAATCGATCAAACAAACGGATGGACACTTCGTAATAGGGATACTTATTTAGATTACGCTTTACTTTGATTGATTTTCATGTACTTCGCTAATATAAAAGTAAAAAGGGGAAATAAGTTTCCCAAAGACTTCGATCTCCCCTTCAAGGTTTCTCTTCAAGCTGTTTTATTACTTTCTCTTACCTATGTATATATGTAATATATATTTGAAGAATTTAAAGTGGCTGTTGTATTTAAACAGTAGATAGGAAAGGAGAATGCAGCCAGGTATTGAGTCTCCACGAAATTAAACTCTCTGTTCAGGAAACAGTTTCGGCTTTAATGAGATAAAACCATCCTCATTCCAATAGTTGAGAGTATGAACTCAAATAGCGAAGCATTGAGTCAATAGTGGAGTTGTCATAAAGTCTGTATTATTATACATTAATTGTTTGTACAAAAATACAATGCAATGCTTATCAGTCATATATACAGAGCGCCAAGTCAGAGATACAAAGTTGTTTTGATTAATCAAAACAACTTTGTATCTCTGACTTGGCATCTGTATATATGACTGACAAGCATTGCAATGTATAAATAAATTAATGTATATAATACAGACTTTATGATAACTCCACTATTGACTCAATGCTTCGTTATTTGAGTTCATACTCTCAACTATTGGACTGAGGATGGTTTTATCTCATTAAAGCCGAAACTATTTCCTGAACAGAGAGTTTAATTTCGTGGAGAACTGCAATACTCTATTTCCCTATCTACTATGTAATATATATAGAGAGAAAGTATTGGATTCATGTCAAAAAATTCGATGTCGAGATTTTGATAGATCTTCACGTTTTGAGGCCCCTGAATCCAAAAAAGTGGTTTTCGCGACATGGTCTGTCTGTGGGTGGGTGGGTGGGTGGGTGTGTGTGTGTGTGTGTGTGTGTGTGTGTGGGTGTGGGTGTGTGTTCAATTTTAAGCATGAAGGAATTGAGCTACGAGGTTGAAATTTTATATTTAAGTTAAACACCCCCCGGGACCGGAAAAAATAAGCTTTTAATCAAAATCGGCCAAAGAGTACTAGTACTTTACTGATGTACTTTTTCAGTTTTTTTCGATTTTCTCAAAATTTGCTCCAACAATTTTTTTTAAAATTCAAAAATCAATTATTTTTTAGATGCTTTTTAAAATGTATATTCTCATTTTGCAATTGAAATCTTCTGAAGACCACTTTACTCTTGTATTTCCTTAGGTAAGATAGGAGAAAT
>JAKCPI010012465.1:0-20144 GCA_023213315.1 Euborellia annulipes
TAAATATTCACGTAGACTCCTTAACCTTTAAAAACAATTTTATTCGTTTCGTAGGCTCGGATCATTGATCTCTTGAATATTATAAATAAGTATGAATTAAATTATAAAAGAAAATCAAGAATTATTATCATCTTCTAATCTTGAATATACCGTACTTAATACACTAATTCTTGCTCAATTTTAATTTTTTTTTTTATAATTAATACAATTAATCCTGAACCGGAGGGTGGGGGCTGGCAACGGAGAAGAGCAACAGTCGCCACAATCGTTGCGCTTAAGTGATGTCAAGCGCGGTGAAAGCTCGGGACTGGTGACCCTGAGCAATCAGCCTGTGGAACGCCCCCTCGGTAGCCATTGGTACTTGTATTTAAATTAAGGTTATGGAGAAAAAAATAACCAGCGACTCTTAACGTGGAAAGCAGTAGCTGGTCATTTTTTTCTCCATAACCTTAATTCTATCGTCCCATCATACTTGCTACTTGTATTTAAAAATGATATAAATAAAGAAATAACCCCTAAATGGCCTATGTAGCCGAAAAGAGTTAAAAATTAATCCTGGAAGTTAGGCAGCCCAAATGACAACTCACAGAAACACAATTGCTCAGTTATTGTATCTTTCCTAACTGCTTGCCTTGTAAATATTTATTTTTTTAAATTTATTTATTTCCCTCTGACCTTGGTATCAGAAATTTTTTCATTTTTTCATTTTTTTTTTTTTTTTTTTTTGTTATTTATCGAATACTAAAAATCTCGATCCAGCTGCTATGAGTACTGCCAACTTCCTTCTTATTATGAACAAATTGTTCGTTAGTTTGAATGTGTCAAAGACCATGCAGAACAAAGAACAGAACTTCAAAACTATTAAGATCAGCTCCAACCCTCAAGAGCGATCACGTAAGATTTGGGGACGAAGAGGCACTCCAAGTCCTGAAAGTGCTTAATTTGTTAAAGATGGCAAACAATTTGTGTCATCATCTTTAAAAAATTTTATATATATAGACCTAATACATTTGGGTTATTTTAAGGAAAATAAATATTTCCTCTTTGTGCACAGAAAATTTTTTTGGCTGCATTAGATGAAAAGCCGGAAGAAAAAATATTGCAATAAATCCTTCCTCATCTTCTTTCGCATCATCTTTTAAAACCCTGTTTGTTAACAACATGACATATTTTTCCTTTATCTATTGATAAAATAATTACAATTCAATTACAATAATGTTTCGTACAATACAAATGTTTAGACTAATTTTTTTTTTCTTTTTGTTAATTCCCTCTCACAATGCAAACGAACGGATCTGTCCACTCATCAATTCTCATCTTTATTTGATTTCATCGAATTCGCACAGGAGAGAGAGAGATGGAGAAAAAGAGAGGGAAAAATCCAAGTCTGGCTGTAGGGTGGAGGGGGATGTGCTAATTATATTCACAAGTCTCTCGCCTTCCTGGACGCTGTGGTCCAAGTGGCCAGTTGCTGATCCTCGCATCATTTAACACCCTACACCTTTTCTTTCTTCCTGAAATCTACCAAGAAATTTGTTGCTGAATGACAAATTATTATAAATTTATTGTGTTAAGTTTCGACGAGTGTTTTTCTCTGGAAAATTTGTGTACACTTCTTATTCAAAAAGGTGATCTATATTTATATTTAATTTATATTATGAAAAAAAAATCATTAATATTTATTTGGTATTTTGGGTAAGTTTTATCCAACATTTTTTATTTAAATCTCAGGACTGATTGAATGTTTAAAAAAAAAAAAAACCTCCAATAATATTTTATATAATTTTTTTTATTTAACTTTTTGTTTATTAAACTGGTAACTTCACAAAACTTTTCTTATACGAGTGCCCTCAGATTGCTAATTATATGTGAAAAGACTCATTTTTCTCTTTATTTATTTTATTTCTAAACTGTGGCTAAAAAAATGAAAATTTTAACCTATAAATATTAGGGGCGGTTGACTTTTTTAATTTTAAAAATTAACACTTCACAATAAAATCAACATAAACAGCTTATAAATGCGATGTTGCCTGATTTATATTACGTGAAAAACTGCTGACGTCAAAAGTCATTTATTTATAATTTTATTAACTTAATCCAATTATAAACTATGGTAGGTCACGACTAAATTATAATAAGGAATTTATGCATTCAAATTTTTTATTTTATTTAAAAAAAAATTAGATTCTATTATGACTTACGGAGTACTGTCCGAAAAACCTTAAATACTTATTTTGAAATTATTCTATTATTTAAAGTAATATGTAAATAACTAACAAAAATAGCATATCTCAGATATGCAGATGGCAAATCCTAAAAGACTAGTAGGCCTACTCAATCACTAAATGCCAGAAAATACTTTCAAAACTTTTTTTTTAATGCAAATTTTTTGATGAAATAAAGCTTACATTTACAAATTCGGAAATGGAGATGAAAAGAGAAATAAAAATTATGTACCTTAAATAATAAAAGAATAACAAACACTTTCTTCATTTTTACATGATATAGCACTTAATATATCATTTTTTTTTTATATATAAAATGGTGGTGGCGATTTATTACAATGAAGATAGCTTGGTCGCATAATTCGGTTGATAAATGAGGTGTCTGCTCAGAGAGGGGGAGTGCCTTTATCACCTGTTACAAACAGCAAAGGGTGCCGGTGACTCAACAGCAGGTCTTTAGTCATTGGTTTTTCACCCGCACTCTTCATTTGTTAACAAAAACCAGAGCCTAGCCACAGGAGAGAGGTTTTCGGCTTAATTAGCCACAACCTTAGTTGGTCCTGTTTCTCTTTTATAAATTGCTCCCCCCCCCCCCCCACAACCCTCTCTCTCCTCTCTTTCTCTTTCAATCTCATCCCCTATCTGCTGTTCGTCAAATGGGGGACTTTCTTCTCTCGCTGAAAATGTTTCCATTAATTATTTGCTAGTATTAAAAAAAGCAATCTCTAAAAGTGCTTTGAACTTATTTATCTTTAATATCTAGATACAAAATTAATAGTATTAATATTATTCGATATGAGAATCTCTCTCTAATTTGAAGATAAAATCATTCATTTTAGGTCGGGCATCCACTTTGAGGAAAGGTAGATAGAAATTGTCTCTTATCTTTAGACTCGACAATATAATTAAGAAAAATCTGGTGTGACTGGCGCACAGCACACAACTTTCTCTTACCTTCGGTAATCGAAAGTTGTGTACTGTGCTTGTCACACCAGATTTTTTGTGTCGACATGTATTTAGTTTCCGACAGTAAGGTACATTCGATTTTCAAGATGTACAATTTATAAGTATGGGAAAATATTTATATTTTGTTACCATGGCAACCATTTCTCCTATCTTTCTTATGAAATACAAGAGTAAAGTGGTCTTCAGAAGATTTCAATGGCAAAATGAGAATATACATTTTAAAGAGCATCTAAAAAATAATTGATTTTTGAATTTAAAAAGAAAAATCGTTGAAGCAAATTTAGAGAAAATCGAAAAAAAACTGAAAAAGTTCATCAGTAAAGTACTACTATTCTTTGGTCGATTTTGTTCAAAAAGCTTCGTGTCACGTCCCATGGTGGTGCCTAACTTAAATATACAATTTCAACCTCCTAGCTCGTTTCGTTCTTGAGATATTTTGTTCACAGACAGACAGACCATGTTGCGAAAACAACTTTTTTAGATTCAGGGGACCTCAAAACGTGAAGATCCATCAAAATCTCGACATCGAATTTTTGACATGAAACCAATACTTTCTATATACAGTATATATTAACATATATAAGAGGTAAGAGAAAGTAAAAATTTTATGATGAGTTCAACTGATGCGGTTTACCGCAAAGTGTGAAAGCCCAGCGCCTGTGAAGGTAAACCTGTGTCTTTTATTCCAATACAAGCAAACCGCAACATGCATTCTATAACACTTTGACTTCTGCGACATTTGTCAATAATTAAAAGAGAAAAAGAAAACGGAGAAATATAATTAAGAACAACTCTAGCGACGTTTCGGTTCAATATTTGTTATTCATGATATTTTATATTTTTGTAGTTGTAACATAACTTGCGTTCGAATTTGGAGTGAAGAACTCACTCCAGTAATTAGCACAATATGTTCATTTCTTGGGCAGGGAACCCGTCCCTAAAATTGTATTCAACTATACTACAGTTGAGTATAATAGAATACTACATTTGTGAGAATAAATGGCATAGTAGAACTTTTTAACTAGACCAGCCAGCTATTCTCAAACATTTTTTTACTCTAGTTTTAATATCTCATTATCATTTCATTCAATAAATTATTATTAATATTATTTCACTTTTAAAAAGATAAAAAAATTAATAAAAAATCAGATAAACATTAAACATAACGATATAAAAATGAGTATTCTCTGTTGTTTTAAATCCAACGTGATTTTTTTATTTAATTTTATTAAATTCACATCTAAACATTGAGTAACATGAATAAATTATGTTTCTGATTTTTTTTTTTTTTAATGATTATTTTTTGATATATTAAATTTTTTCCCAGGATGGAATATAACAAAGTAAATTAAAAAAAAAAACTGGTGTGACTGTCGCACAGCACACAACATTTTATTTATTTATTTATTTATTTATTTATTCATAATTCCCAAACAGACTACTGTCCATTAATTTGGGAAACAACAATACAAAAAAAAAAAAAAAAAAAAATCACATCATGGTATACATCATAATCACAACGGACAAAATCCAGAAAAAAAAAAAAAAAAAAACCTCATACAACAAAAGCATCCCCTCCAGAAAGACATCACATCATTAATTCAAAAAAAAAGAGAGAGAAAAAAAAATCACAATAAATATCACATTAAAAAAAAAAAAAAAAAAAAAAGAAATCACAATAAATATCACATTAAAAAAAAAAAAAAAAAATCACAAAATATCACATTATTCGAGAAAAACATAAGTTATATACATAAAATTCACACAAAATATCACACAACTTGAGGAAAAAAAATATCACATCATTTTAGAAAAAAAAAAATATCACATCATTTGAAAAAATATATATACATACAAATCACAAAAAATCACACCATTTGAAAGAAAAAAAAAAAAAAGAACAAATAAAAAATATCACAAAAAAAACATCACATCATTCAAGAAAAAAAAAAAAAAAATATCACATTTCAAAAATAATAACAATAATAATAACTATAATAAAAATTGTATTTTAACAAATGTCACACAAAAAATAAAATATTACGTCAAATAAAATAAAATAAAAACATCCATTAAAAATAAATCAATATAAGCAAAACAAAAGAATAAAAATTCAAAGCTATGACTCAAATGACCCTCCATTCATACTCCTATTGGATAGGGACATCATCGTCATGACCGGCGACCACGCTCTATGTATGGTTTTAGAGGATTTCATATAGAAAAGATTCCTCTGCCTCGAATTAAAAGATGGAACAAATATATCCAGGAGGGACAACAGCTCGGGAGAATCAATCCCCCCCCACTGACAATCTTATGCAGGCTATTCAAAACGACTGAGTCCCTTCTACTGCTCAACGATCCCACCGCAAACATTTCCAACAACTGACAGTATGAAACTGAGTATGTATAGCATCCAGTAGATCTATAAAAGAGATATCTCAAAAATTTCTTCTGTATATTTTCGATTGCACTGATTTGAATTTCCGTGTGTGGGTACCATACGATGGGGACATACTCTAAAATGGGTCTAACCAATGAGAAATAAAGGGTTTTCATTGTGGACACCTCTGAGAAGTTATATGATGTTCTCCTGACCAGACCAAGCGTTTTGTACGCTCTACTAACGATTTGCTCGACGTGTGTATTAAAATTTAATTCTTACCTTCGGTAATCAAATGTTGTTCTGTGCTTGTCACTTGTGTCGACATATATTTAGTTCCCACCGATATACATGTATTAAAATTCAAGATGTAATAAATTTAAACATGGGAAAATATTTATATTTTGTTACCAAGGCAACCATTTTCCTATGAAGAGTAAAGACTGACCGACCATGTCTCGAAAACCACTTTTTTGGATTCAGAGGACCTCAAAACGTGTATATCCATCAAAATCTCGACATCGAATTTCTGATACGAATTCAATACTTTCTCTATATATATATTAACATATATAGACGTAAGAGAAAGTAAAAATGATTATTCTAATCTCTTTTGAAAAGAAAGCTATTTATCGCTTTTATGCATAAATTATCAAGTATCAACAAGTTTGTAATGATTTTTTTCTCTCTGTTTTCAGGTAAGCCGTTAAAAAAAAAACCTGAGCGTTTCCAACTTCTCGCTCCGTGAGTAATACCAATTAGAACTTTTTACTTTCTCTTACCTATGTATATATGTAATATATATATAGAGAGAAAGTATTGGATTCATGTCAAAAATTCGATGTCGAGATTTTGATGGATCTTCACGTTTTGAGGTCCCCTGAATCCAAAAAACTGGTTTTCGCGACATGGTCTGTCTGTGGGTGGGTGGGTGGGTGTGTGGGTGTGTGGGTGTGTGGGTGTGTGGGTGTGTGTTCAATTTTAAGCATGAAGGAATTGAGCTAGGAGGTTGAAATTTTATATTTAAGTTAAACACCCCCCCGGGACCGGAAAAATAAGCTTTTAATCAAAATCGGCCAAAGAGTACTAGTACTTTACTGATGTACTTTTTCAGTTTTTTTCGATTTTCTCAAAATTCGCTCTAACGATTTTGATTAAAATTCAAAAATCAATTATTTTTTAGATGCTCTTTCAAATGTATATTCTCGTTTTGCCCTCAAAATTGTTTGAAGCACACTTTACTCTTGTTCTTCATAGGAAAGATAGGAGAAATGGTTGTCATGGTAACAAAATATAAATATTTTCCCATACTTATAAATTTTACATCTGAATTCAAATATTCCCTACTGCCGGGAACTAAATACATGTCGACACAAAAAATCTGGTGTGACAAGCACAGTACACAACTTTCGATTACCGAAGGTAAGAGAAAGTTGTGTGCTGTGCGCCAGTCACACCAGATTTTTTTAATTATTATTCATTCAGGCTAACGACCTTGAAAAAGGTTGAAACAAAAAAGTCGAGAGAATAATTAATAATAAACTTTTTAGATTTAGCCATAATTTGAAATTCAAATAGGGCTATAATCAATCAAAAGAGAGAAATTTATAATAAATACCGAAATTGTGGTCTTTATAATAAATTAATGATTTTTTTCATTCGACGCTTTTAGATACTTAACAATTCTAGTATTCTAGGATTATATTTTCTTAGGAAATTTTTCTCAAAGCCAAATCAATTTCCAAATGTTATACAAAATGTTTGTTAATTTTGTTTTCCAATTATCTCTCAAGGTGAGATTATAAATAAACCATGTGGATATCACTCATCGATCTAGAGGGACCCAACATGCGAAATTATCATATTAGCTTTTTTTTGAGTTAGACCTGTCTTGTACTGGACCGACGATATATCGTTTAAGATAGGGAAATTTGTTAGATGAGTTTGTGTTTCCCGCTTTCACATCCGAATCATGTTTCGAGTCCAGGTGGCCAATCAAAAGACAAACTCATCTCGCAAATTTCTTTATCTTAAAAAATGTACAATTATAGACAAGATATTCCAAAGATATAGACCCAATGCACCAAAACACCCCCTTCAGAAAGAACGATTAATGAATGTTGAAAAGAAATTTTATTTACATCCCAAAAACAGGGATTTATTAATTTAGATGTTAAGCTTTTATCTTTTTAAAGGTTGAACGTTAAATTAAAAAGAATTTAATAAACTACATAATAATTAAAGCATTTTCTTTAAAATTAAATTTTTCTTATTTTTTAATTTTCTTGTTCGTCATATGAGCTAGAAAATTTACGCGTCTTTATTATATCGTCAGCTACGCTTTGTTGAATTAATTAAAATTTATTTTATGAATTTTCTCATGTTGGAAGAATAAAAGGACAGGGAAGGCGAGCTAATTGTAACTCTAGCCCCTGGCAGGGTTGATTATTCATTCATAAATGATGGTCTCGGGTTCTAATCCCCCACCCCCTCTCTCTCTCTCTCTCTCTCTTTCTCCTGACCATTAGATCTCTCTTTTAATTGATTCCATTTTGATCCGATCCATGCCAATGAATAGATCTTGAATTATTATACCTTTCAATTAGAAATCCCCAAAGTAGTAAAAGTGTTCAATTACTCTGTAAACATTAATTTTCATTTGAGATTATAATAATGGTAATAAAAATAATGGTAATAGAAACAAATATTGATATGAATTTTAATTTTTTGAAAATTTTCTGACATTATTGATGTATGAGGGATAAGGTGGCTAACCACATAGCACAAAATATTGCAGGAATGTTGCAGGAATATTATTTCAAAACATTCGAAATATTGCATGCAATATTCCTGCAGCATTCCAGCAACATTCCTATGTCCGCGTTTTTTTTATTCAGGGAATATTGTCACAATATTGAAATACAATATTGCCAGAATATTGTTCAGCAATGTTGCCAACATATTGCGATGTAATGTTACCATAATATTGTGACACAATATTGCATGCAATATTCCTGCAGCATTCCAGCAACATTCCTATGTCCGCGTTTTTTTTATTCAGGGAATATTGCCAAAATATTACAATACAATATAGCCATAATATTCCATTTCATACTATGTTCCCAGTATATTGAGATGCAATGCATATATGCATTGCACGCATGTGGTGATATAATATACAGGGGCGCCGGAACGAATTTGAATCAGGGGGGGGGCAACCTCTTCCTATATGGAGATGATATGATTGCCCTCGGGGCTTGGTGTAGGGGTTAGAGTGCTAACCTCGTATACCGAACGTCGCGGGTTCGGACCCCAGGCAGTCCGATGATTTTATTTAAGGCATTTGGATACCAAATGGCTTAAATAAGAATGCCTGGACCCCAAATAATATATATTCATAACTGTTATCGTCAAAGTCTTAAATGGCCTAAGCCGAAAAGACTGTATGAATGTGTGGGTGCATGTGAGTGTGAATGAGAAAAAAAGTGTGAATGTTAAAAAAAAAAAAAAAAAGTGATGTGATTGAAAGGAAAGAATATAAAAAAAAGGTTTAATAAGAGTAATAATAATTAAAAAGAAACATTTGCTTGAATACAATTTTTATTTATATAAATATATATATATATCAATAATAATATTATTTATAAATCATGGAAATTATTTTTTAATTTTGCCAAAATGTTGAATTCTAAAGTCATTACTATTTATAAATGTAGCCATGATATTTTTGGATATCTATTTCATCTACGATTTCTGGATATGTATTTATTATGCATACATGATTTAATCGTTCTTGCGTCATTGTTGAGCGAAGATATGTTTTTATTCTTCTTAACATAGAAAATGAGCGCTCAGCGGTTGCTGATGTGGCCGGGATCACTAAAAGTAGTTTTAGAATATTTCTCAGGTTAGGAAATAATTTTTTTGATTCTTGATTAAGATTTTTGTATTTTATTACAAAATCATTCAAGCATTTAGCTTGAGGAATTAATTCCCTAAAGAAATCAAATTCTCTTTTGACCTTTTCTTCTACAAACTCATATTCTTTTAAAATATCTATAACAGATTGGTCCCAAAAACGGGTTTCTAAAATAACAATTTTTTCGATTTGTAGATATTTTAAAAACCCCGGTTGGGAGAATCTTAATTCAATCTCGTTGATTATCCCATCAATAACTTCATAGAAAGTTTTTCTAAAATATTCTTCTATTGACGTGAACTTGTGTTCAGACTCGTTAGGTTTATATAGAAATTTTTTAGGAATCTCTCGCTTTCTCGGTAACGAGGGCTCCTCAAGATTCATTTCTTTTATTTTTTTCTTTACATCCTTCCACATTTCATTAAAAAATTGTTCTGAGCGTTTTTTTTTTAAAGATTCTAAAACTAACTCAACAGCTTCCTTTGCCCCAGCTACAGTTTGCGTTTCACTTTGAAGAACATTGCTCAATTGATCAGTTAAAGAAAACATTAGATAACTAAGTCTAATTCCAAAGTATATAGAACCCTTTGATAATTGATCATAAAGTCCCCTGGCTTTGGACCCTATATCATCATTACAAGATGCTAATGAAAATAGAAAGTCCAAAACAGCAGGGTAAGTATTGATAACCCCTGACAATGAAGTATGTCTGATGGTCCAACGGGTTGGGCATAATGGCCGAGGGCCAGTTTTCTCTATTCCATGAGCCTTAGCAATCTCATGAAAATTATGTGATCGTTTTGGTGATTCTTTGACAATAACTCCTATGTCGTTTACCCATTGAAGGCAATCACGTATTAAAGGAATTCTTTTGAAGAATCCTGCACAGCCAAATTTAGAGAATGAGCTGAACAATGAATAAATAAAGCCATTGGTTGATCTGCCAACACTCTTGATTTGACACCGTTTTTATTCCGGTCATATTTGATCCTCCGTCATAGCATTGTCCTCGCAAGAGATCCATACTTAAATCAAAACGAATAAGCATGTCTTTTATAATATTATACAATGATTCCCCAGTCATAGAGTGAGTGTCATAGAGACCAAGAAAAAAACTCATCAATTTCAAGAGTATCTTCATCTACAGATCTGATCGATATAGAAACTTGTTCTTTTCCCTGTACATCATTGGTTTCATCAACAATGAGAGAATATTCTCCTCTTTTTTTTATTATTTTAATAATTTTACGCAAAATATCATGGGAAATAATTCTCAATATTTCATTCTGAATATCTGAAGAATTATATGATTTTTGTGTTTTAAAAATAATTTTAATTCTGGAATGTCATTTTCCCTGAGACGTAATAATTGAATGAAATTTCCTTCATTAATATCATGTGCTCTAAATGCAATTCCCTGACGAGCTAAATATAATGCTGAGGTTATTATTGTTTTTAGAGCGATTTGATTTTTGTATTTGAACAGATAATGTTTGTTCAGATAATAAGGAAATAATTGGAGTATTTTTCTTCAGTGCTTCTAATTTTATAAATGATTCTTTGTGAAAAGCAGATTTTTCGTGACTTTTTAATTTTATGATAATTTTTTTCCAGTTTTTATACCCATCAATCACTAAGTTTGTTTCATGATTTTTTTCACATTTTACTAATTTTTTCCTAGCGCTTGGACACATATGAAACAAAAAAATACTTTTAGTCATTGAGTCAAAATGAAGCCAAGGGTATGTTGTGAACCACTCATTCTGAAAATTATGATTACGTCCAGATTGGGTCCATGGAGGAATATCCAAAGGTTGATACGGTTCGTTTAAAGAGCATATCTTTTCGTGTGTGTTTTTAGTAAAAGCAAAAGAAACACTCTTTACAGGAGCAGATGGATCATCGGCGATGTTTTCTGTTAAATAAATGAATAAATTATTTAATTGAATTTCCGATCTCTGAGCAAGGCAACAAAACAATAAACAAGCATAATGACTCATTTTTTGAAATTATTATATTAATACCTATGGTGTTTGTGGAAGAAATGTTACTGCTGGTACTAGGGCGATGCTCATGGTGCAAAGGACTACCCGTGCTAATGCTTCCTTTTTCTAAAGAGCCTACGAAAGAACCAGATATAATAAGAAATTTTCATTTTTTTATTAAATTTTTAGCGTACGTATATTTTTGGCGAAGAAAAATAAGTTTTTAAGAGTAGGCCTACGGCCATTCTTACCTGTTTCTTTTTTAAAATAATCATCAATAAATCGACGTTTCATTTTTTTTCTTCTTATAACTGTTAATCAACTACACTAAATAGTCTGTAGTCCTTTATATTTAACTTTTACAAATATATAGTTTAACAATATGCAAATTATTTAATCAAAATTTTTTTTAGGCTATATAGTAGATTTGTTATTTACTATTTGAAGGAAATAAATATTTTTAATTTTCTTTATTTTAATTTTTTTTCCAAGGCATAAAGTCTCAAGTTTTCATGTTATCTAAATTTTATTATTTTAGTAATTCCATATAAAATGTATTTAGAATTTAGAAATACAATAGGTCTATATAAAATAAAAAAAATTTCTTACTTTTTTAATTTTTTTTTAAATTTAAATAAAAAAAATTTTAAAATATATCATTTTTAAAACTAAATGAAATAAAAGAAGAAATTTTGCCCCCCCCTGCCCCCCCTGTAGGATGCCAGGGGGGGCAATGTACCCGTGCCCCCCCCCCAGTTCCGGCGCCTATGATAATATATATACTGTATATGTAATATAATAAATTCACGACATGCGTGCAATGTACATATGCATTGCATCTCAATATACTGTGGACATAGTATGAAATGGAACATTATGGCTATATTGTATTGTAATATTTTGGCAATATTCTATATATATATATATAATAATATCACGACATGCGTGAAAAAGAAATACATTTGAGGTAGGATCCTAACTCAAAACCTAATGTCGCTGATATTATAAATATATATTTTATTTACAATATTGCAAAAAATATTCCTGTAATATTTCTACAATATAGCAATTTATTTAATGTGTTAAGATTAAAGTTAAAATAGTTGCACGGGAGTAAAAATCATCAACTTTTTTTATTTCACTTTAACGTTACAGCAAAAACAAAACGTCCCCAGCTGTGTATTCTTTGACGTGTCAACTCTTCCCTCTCTTCATTGAGCTTGCCAGTTTCAGGCCCGAGATGTGGCACCTATCTATTCTCTTTCCGGCTCTTGCACTGTGAATACTGTATCGGATAATTGGTCGGTGACTTCATATGGACCAACCCATTTAGGCAATAATCCGGCGCATCTTTTGGCTCCGGCGTCACTTAGGGTTAGATTTCTTCTCCAAACCAAATCCCCAATCCCGAATTTCGACATGACTTCCTATAATAAATTTATATTATTATACTATTTGCCAATGTTAAAATTGCCTCGGTATTTGCACTTACCATTTCCTTTTTCTTCCTCCTCGTTTCAATTTTTTTCACAAACAAATTAACTGCCCTTTTGTTCTTCATAACCAAAATATTCGAAATGGAACCAATTTTTGCATTTCGCTTCACATCGAATATTCAGTGTCTCCTTTTCCGGTCTTAAGCATTTCTTTGCAGCACATACCGATTTCAAGTTGGGCGCCATTTGTCAAGATTAAAATTAAAATAGTTGCACGGGAAAATAAACAACTTTTTTTTATTTATCTTTAACAACAAAAACAAAGCGTCCCCCTCCAGCTGTGTATTCTTTGACGTGTCAAATGAAATCAAATTATTACAAAATTTTTTTGAAATATTGTGAAAATATTCCAGCAATATTTTTTTTGCAATATTTCAAATAAAATATTGCTGTAATATTATTATAATAATGTAAAAAAATTTTTGTTATAATCCGATTCAAAATTTCTTTGCAATGTTACAGTAATATACCAGTAATATTTTTTGGAATGTTGCAAATAAAATATTGCTGGAATATTATCACAATATTTCAAAAAAATTTGTTGAACCGAATATTGAAAATTTTTTTTCAATATTACAATAATATTTCACCAATATTATATTTGTAATATTGCAAAAAAATATTGCTGGATTATTTCTATAATATTACAAAAAATTTTAGGAAAATTTGTTCTAAAAATTTTTTTTAAATATTATAATAATGTTCCAGCAATATTTTATTTGCAACATTCCAAAAAAATATTGCTGCGATATTGCCACAATGTTGTAAGATAGAAAGATTCCTGCAACATTCCAGCAATATTTTGTGCTCTGTGGGTATAGTTGCTATATAAGACTAACATTATAACAAATGAAAAAAAAAGTAAAAGACCTTTGAGAAGATAATTAAGAAATTTGGAAACTTAAAAAAATTAAAATTAAATATACAAATTAAACACTAGGTTATTTGTTTCAAGGTTTTATTAATTAAAAAAAAATTAGAATGTAATCACTTCTGATGATAACAAGGAATTGTCGAAATACGTATCAAGTGTTAATATTTTATTTTATATATATACATTTTTTTTTTTTTTTAATAAAACCTTTGAAACAAATAACCTAGTGTTTAATTTGTATATTTAATTTTAATTTACAAAATGTTTCAACGAGAACCAAAGGTCGAAAGTTAAAAAAAAAAAAATTTGGAAACGTTTATAACATTTAGTTCAACAAATGTTCAAAATGAAAATTTGCGATACTGTAACATTATGTTCTCCGAGTTTATAACAAGTTAACGGACTGATTATGTTCAGGAGATTATTATTAGTAAGCACTTCTTTAATTCTACTAACACAGAAGAAGTGCATTTTTAATCGTTTTGAAAATCATCAAGAAAGAATTGGTTTTTTAGACTCTCAACTTTTTTTTGCCTTCTCTTCCCTAGTTTGTAATTTTAATTTACAAAATGTTTTAACCAGAGCCTACAATCGAAACTTTAAAAATGATAAATACTGTACAATCATTAATTTGGAAATAATTCTTATTTATTTTTCCTTTACTCTTTGTTGGAGATCACTAGCCATGATAGGCCTTGAAAGCTCCAATTTTTCAAAAACTATTATTGCCTATCTTTCTGTCAAAACAGAAGAATTTTTTTAATTTCTATATAACGAAAAATGAATCAAAGTCCAAAGTCTGATCGCTCTAGGTTTTAGATCACTTTATAGGATTGGAATGCGGTGCCACCTGTTGGCAACATTTGTAACTAATTTCTAAACTTTCGTATCAATTTTTTACATATTTCAAAATAAACATATTATTTGTTTTATTCTTCTAGTGATCTTTGTCTTCGAGTTATTTAATTTTAAAAATAGTAAGCCCTTTATTAGACACCCTGTATATTGTGGTTAGTTTTATAAACACTTTTTTCTCATCCATAGAGTGAGAGGAGGGAGGGGGGGGGACAACAAATCTTTTCTTCAATCTCAGCAAATGGATGTTTATAATCCCCTCCCCCTCCCCTCCCCCCTTGAATCACTAATTATCGTCCCTGTAAAAGGCAATATAAAGGAAATTAATTAAACTCTCTCTGTTCAGGGTTTGTTTAAGACTTGCACCAAATTCCCTTCTCAAAGACGTGTTGCTGAGACCAGCACAACTTGCTAAGACTTCCTCTCTCTCTCTCTCTCTCTCTCTCTCTCTCTCTCTCTCTCTCTCTCTCTCTCTCTCTTTCCCATCCCCTTTTTCATCTCGCCGCCTACGTTACATTCTGGGGGATCAGAAGGATGGGGGTTTCGATTTTGATTCGCTGCCAAACCAAGATAAATGACATCCGCGTGTACCATTACACCGTGAGATTAATTGGTATTATTTATAAACATAGACTAAAAACGAGATAAAAAAAAAAAAAAAAAAATACAAACGAATTATTTGGGTATTTAAAATGAAATTAAAAGTAATTTTTCACTTGGAAAATTTATTTATTTTTTATCTCACATTAATATTCCAATCATATATTGGAAAAAAAAATTTATAAACAAACATACCACAATTGATTGCTAGCTAGTCAAGCGGGCTTGAAAAAATTCTTTTAAATATTTAATTTCAAACTCTTAGCAAACAATTTTTTGCTGAATAAATTTTTTTATTTTGAACAGTTTATATACTCGTAGATATATTTTGGAATATTTTATTTATAAGAATAATGTAGAATTTTATAAAAATCAGAGTCCTTGGGGCCCGGGGGGGGTGGCGTAGCGAGCTTAAGACGCGCCCTGGCCACAATACCTTTTTAGCCCCCCCCCCCATTCGAAAAACCTAATATTATACCGGGGCGTATATAGATATTTTTTTAGGAGGGGCCCGAACTCAAAAATTTTCCAGCTTGCGGAAAATTTTTTGCCCTGCCGTTAAAATCGTTTTACCTTTTTTTAGGAAGGCTAAATTTTGCGGAATTTTTTTCCCTTCCTGCGGAAAAGTTTTATTTTTTTGTCGAACCAAATTTTCCCGTCACGCGGAAAATTTTTTCCCGGACATAAAAATTATTTTTTGTTTTGCGGACCATTTGGCGCCCCTTTGTGAGTAGCGCCCGGGGGCATGATGACCCCCTCCCCCTCGCTACGCCACTGGGGGGAGAATGCCCTCCCCCTTTTGATTTTTGAACTTGTTACTTGTAAGTAACAATGGACGCTAGTATTAATATTTGCTGGACTCAGACCTGGCGATAAACAGGAAGAGGCTTTGAGGTGGTCAGCTGACTGAGATACTTGAGTACCCGGCATTCTAAATTCATTTAATTTCTTTTATTTTCTATTAAATTACATGTTTAATTCGGTTTGTGCTATAAATAATAAAATGAATAGGAAATTGCCTGAATAAAAGAAAGTAATTCTTCATTTAAATCAGATTAAAGAAAACGAAAACGGAGGGAAACTGTCGAAAATTGTTGAAAAATGGCTGAATTCCTCTATAAAATCGAATAAGTTGCCTCCGCCCTCAACCCCAGGTGTAACTTGACATTAAGGTAATCTCTGCTAACCCAGGACGTCATTGCCATTTCCGGCCCTGAGTCTCATTTCCTCTCACAATTGCGCTTTATCTTGCATTCCTCTCTCTCTCGCCTCTTCTCCTGATCGGTTCTATTTCCTCTCACAGTTTAACCGAGATATACCTTGTTATATATATAAATCAGGACAAACTAACTCATAATTTCATATTCCAAATCTCTACGTCGAATCGAACATATTTGTCAAGAGTCAATAAGGGGAGAAATTTATATTCAAAAAGAAAAAAAAAACTTCCATATAAATTGTTTTAATCTTTTTTTTTTAGTAATGTCATCCAGAATCATTTAAATTCAGGCAATATTTTTTTTAAATTGACCAATCATTGGAAAGTAAAATTTTATATGAAAATCATTTCTATTATAGTAGTACAATTCAATAGTTCTTACATTTTTTGCTGTAATTTTTGCAAGGAAGCATATTTGCTTAGGCTGAACGCACACCGATCGAGCAAAAACGTTTTCGGACAAAACGTTTTGTCCAAGAGCAAAACACTCAATGGCAAAACATTTTGTTCAATGATGTCGAATCATGTCCAATTGTGTTTTGTCTCCTCGGAGTGCGTTGACCCATAGAAAAGCATTGAAAAAACAGTTTTAGGCAAAAACGTTTTGTTCGAAAACGTTTTTGCTCAAATTGGTGTGCGTTCAGCCTTAGAAACAGCAGACTGAAATGTCCTTTTTTTCTTTATTTTAGTATATGTTTAATTTCATAAATAGAATAAATAAATAATTCAAAAATAATAATTTACTGTTTACTTTTACGTGTATGAAACTATAATAAAAGAGTATTCCAAAGTGATTTCAAGAAATCGTAGCAATTTAAAGTAGCATCCGTTAGGTTGTATGAAATTGAATAAAAAATTTATTTATTTTACTCTTTTCGGCATCTTAGGCCATTTAGACGTTAAACGATAAACAAATATAAATATTACGATACATATTATCCAGGCACATTTATAATATTTATGCTATTTGCTATCCAAATGATTTAAATAAATATTCATCGGACTGTTTGGGAACCGAACCCACTCCCCGTGACTTTTAGGAGTACATTTTAGATTAATCATTAATTGGATATAACTATAGCGCTTGAAATTAAAATACCAACTCTCAATATGAAAAAAGCCAAATGAAGTTTTTATGATTGTAAGTTTGGCTTTCTTGTAGTTAAAAATTCCTTTATTATGGAATATATTGAATTTTTAGAATGAAAAATGTAGCTTCTGTTACAATGGATTGACTCTTTAAAGGCTCAGAAACTATTGACTCTTACCAGGGATGGGCGTTAATCAGTTACATGTATTTGAAATACAAGATACCAAATACAATATTAATTGGTATCTTGTAACTCGTTACAGCATAGGCAAAGTAATTGCTATCTTGTATTTCGTTACATTTTTTAGTAATTGGTATCTGAAATTCGAGATACCAAATACTTTTTTTTTTTAATTTGCCGCCGTATAAGAATCTTGCAGAGGGAGCTGAAATCGTTTTAATTTATTTATTAGCCGGGTTTATTCATTCTCCATCAAAGTCCAGATTATCCGACAAAACTTTTGAAAACTTGGTTTTTTGAAACCTTTTCATATTTTTATAAATAAATCTTTTTTAGTGTCATGAATAATTTTATTGTTTTCGATTTTCCAAAGGTATTCTCCAATATAAGTTTAGCTGCCACTCCTAAACTAAATTTATTTAGGGTTCCAGATAGAGCCCTGCCCGGGCCGATTTTTTTTGGCCCGGACCGGTCCGTGTCCGTATTTTTTTTTGACTTCCCTCCCGTACCCGGCCCGTAATTTTTTACCATTCTTCAGGCCCGCCCGGAATTTTTTCAAACCCGCCCATTTCCGCCCGAGATTTAGTGAATGAATGAACGAATGTCTAGTAATTTTTAAATAAAATTTCATTTGCATGCTCGTCCGCCCGAACCCGTTTATTTAGACTTGCTACCCTCCCGTATCCGCCCGTAATTTTTTCATGGCCTCCAAAGCCCGCGGGCCGGGCGGGTAACGGGCCTACGGGCCAACCCGTACCCGTGCAGGGCTCTAGTTCCAGAATTACCCCTCCAAAAAGTATTTTAAAATCAAGGAAAAATTTGTTTTGTAATTGGTATTTTCAATGTATTTGAAATACGTAATTGGTATCTTGTATCTCGTTACACAAACCCGTGAATAATTGGTATCTTGTATTTCGTTACAAAAATCTGAAGTAATTGGTATTTTGTATCTCGTTACTCAAAATCGAGTAACTTGCCCATCCCTGACTCTTACAATTATACCCGTATTCATAGTCGTTCCTTGAGAAAAAGGAATCCTTATATCTATACATTTATAAAGGCATAAGGATTCCTTGTTCCTCAAGCAATGACTATGAATACGGGTATTAGACTACGAAGTTTTCTCTTTAAAATTTTCACCATTTTTCTCTGATTAATCAAAATGAATAATATTCCAAGGGATTTATTAAAACGATAAGGGAGTCCAGAGTTAATTTATTGAAATGTGGCCCTCCCGAGATGATTCATTTTAGTCAGCTTCCGAAGGACCTTTGTCCTTAGAGGGGTCGTTTATCATCCTTGCGCTTGACCCTCAAGGACACTCCGTACGTCCTAATCCTAGATATCCAAACATGAACACACACAATTGCATTTAGCATGTTAATTCGTAAACTTTTTTGTTCCCTATAAAAGTTTAAATTTATTGAGATTTCACAGAATCGAAGTGTTGGTGTTAGTTTGGTTGCATACGCACAGGCGCACATCATGAATT
The DNA here is from genome assembly GCA_023213315.1 of Euborellia annulipes. Taxonomy (NCBI): domain Eukaryota; kingdom Metazoa; phylum Arthropoda; class Insecta; order Dermaptera; family Anisolabididae; genus Euborellia; species Euborellia annulipes. The sequence continues at coordinate 19,286 of JAKCPI010012465.1, forward strand.
GACTTAATATGACGTTGTAATAAAAATTGTCTCGTAGCAAAAATGAACCAAGGCCACATTTTACCCTTTTGATCAAAGTCTTATATTCAATTTCTTAAAATATACATTTATTTATTTTATCAGCATTCACGGTAAGTACAATTTAAAATTTTTATAATTAGATTTTTTTTTGCATTAAGGAACTGCTGCACTCTGGAGGATTAGTATTTAAATTCGGACATGACTCATAATTACACCGATAACTACCATAATTTAACCTCCTAAAAGGGAAAAATAAGAAAAGTGTTTACTTTTGGACTTGGTCCACTTTTGCTTTGAACCACTACATGTTAATATATAAATTCCAAAAGAATACAAGAAAAAGTTTTGGGGGAAGTTATTCCCGATTTTTTTATACTTGTTTATAAATTTGTCTTCTAGGGTTCTGATTCCCTAACTAAACATATCTAGGCATAAAAAAATCTGATATGTGAGCACAACTCACAACTTTTGATAAGTGAAAACGCGTCATACCATAGTTTTTAATTCATTTCCTTTCATCTTTCGTTTCATTGATAGGAAATTTTTACTTTCCTTTATATCTGGTAAAGCCTCTTTTCAAGTCTTAAAAAAAAAAAGAATATTTCATATCTCCATCTTATCAATTTATTTTATTTTTTTTATATTTTCAAAGCAGAAGAATAAATGTAATCTTCTTGTTACAAACACAACTTTTAGACAGTTTTATATATTTTTTTAACTCTATATTGTTCTTTTTTTTATAAATAAAAAAACATGAAAGTATTATATTAAAAATAAAGTTTTTGATTTAGGCATAGCTCTGCTCTTTTTTTAATATAAAGAATCATTTATATTAAAA
>JAKCPI010012467.1:0-12411 GCA_023213315.1 Euborellia annulipes
ATATGGCCATTTTGGACATCTCAAAGGCGTTTGACACTGTCTCTCACGAGGCAGTGTTGCATATTGTTGCGCAGTGTCGGACTTCACGAGCGCTTTGTCCGATACCTTGAGAGAACCTACGGAGGGGCTCAGACGTCTTTTGACGTACTGGGACGGAGATCTAGGGCGGTCCCTCAGGATGCGGGGTGTGCGTCAGGGTGATCCCCTTTCGCCCATCCTCTTCAATCTGGTGGTAGATGCGGTCTTAGCTAATGCCGACCTCGATGTGGGTTTTACTCTTGGTGGCGAGCGTGTCGGGGTCTTGGCATTTGCTGATGATCTTGTGCTTATCGCCGAGACGGAGACGGGCCTGCAACATAATATCTCTGCGCTGGAGCGCGTAATGAACGGTTTTGGCTTGTTCCTCAATTCCGACAAATGCAGGTCCCTATCCGTCATACCGTCTGGCAAAACGAGAAAGGTCAAGGTGGTAGACGAACCAATAGTGGAGCTCTTGGCGGGCGAGCGATTGATGCCGATTAAGGTAAATGAGGCATGGCGGTACCTGGGTGTGCTCTTTACACATTCAGGCGCCCTACCGGTCTCCCCTGACCTGAAAGGGGCAATCGCTCGCCTGACAAGGGCCCCGCTGAGGCCACAACAACGTCTGGAGATCCTTAGGGGTTATGTCATCCCTGCAGAGCTGCATCGGCTGACGCTGGGGCGAGTCAATAGACAAACCCTAGCGGACGCGGATCGCGCGATCAGGGCTGCCATTAGGAGATGGCTACGTCTCCCGCGCGACACGGCGCTTGGTTTTTTCATGCTCCTGTGCGCGCGGGGGGGCTTGGGCATTCCCTCCTTGGAGCTGTTCGTCCCTGGGCTCACGTTGTCTAGACTCTCTCGTTTGGGTAAAACACCTCTCACCCGGGCTGCATGTAAATCCCATTTTGTCCTCTCCAAACTTGACTGGGCACGAAAGTGCTTAGTTAGGGATGGTTCCCTGCTCTCAACTAAGGCGAAGCGCGAGCGATACTGGATCACGCGTCTCCACTCCTCGGTGGATGGCAAGGAGCTGCGCAGTGCCCCCTCCAGTCGGTGTCTACCGCATGGATAAGGGAGCGTGCCGATAAAGTTCCTGCCAGAGACTATGTCCAATATATGCACGTGTGGATTAATTCTTTGTCCACCCGTGTTCGGACATCTCGTGGGATAAGGCGTGACTCGGTGGATGTTCGTTGCAGAGCCGGCTGTGGCGCAAGAGAGACTGCAGCCCACATACTGCAGTCCTGTTGGCGTACGCACAACTTCCGCCTTATGCGCCACAATGCTCTTACGAAGACAATAGCTGCTAAACTCCGCGAAGGAGGCTACGATGTCCTGGAGGAACCGCGCATCGCCAATGGTAATGCGTGGGTGAAGCCCGACATCGTGGCGTCCCGCGACGGTTTTGCCGCTATCCTTGATGTGCAGATCATCTCAGGTGCGGTAGATCTTGAAACCGCTAATGAGATGAAAAGTGCTAAATATCGGTCTGAGTCTATCTTTTCGGCCATCCGTACCCTTACTGGTGCAACAGATGTCACCAGTGAGGGTATCACACTGACCTGGAGAGGCGTGATGTCCCCAACTTCGGCCATTGTCTTGCGAGGCCTTGGTATCACAAGGGCCACTATGTGTGGGTTGGTGACAAGAGTACTCCAAGGCAGCCACACGACTTTTAATCGTTGGGGGCGCATGACTGAAACCGGGAGACGACAGACCCGTAGGTGTGTTTCAGGAGGCGAGGCCATTGATTCCGGTCCTCTTCGGCGTGGGCGAGTGGCAGTGCGGGCGGCCCCTTAGCGTCTGCGTCGAATTAGTCCTCGATGTTGGTCCGGTGGTGCTGGCTTGATGCGGGAGCGGTGTGGTGGTGACGGTTCTGGGCATGTCGCGAGCCGCGAGATGGTATGAATGTCAATTGTATGTCTGAATGTATGAATGAAAAAAAAAAAAAAAAAAAAAAAAAAAGGGAATGGTTTTCTTTTTTAGGGTCCCTGTCTGACGCCACGGCCATTTATATAATAGGACACGCTGAGGAGGCCGAGAGAAAAAAAAAAAAAAAAAAAAAAAAAAAAAAAAAAAAAAATTCCCTTCGGAGTAGGCGAGTCGGCCGTGTCGTACGGGGGGGGACCAGATGATGGAGGCCAAAAGGCCAAATTTGGTAGGTGGCCACGTGGCCAGTAGTTGAGGGAAAAAAAAAAAAAAAAAAAAAAAAAAAAAAAAAAAAAAAGTAGTCCTGTTCTCCTCCTCCGCGGTGCTCTGCCTTGAGTAGGGGCCGGGGCGGGGGCGTCGGCGGGTCGCGGCGCGGCTCGGTACCCTGAGCTTTTGAGCGGGGGGCCGGCGCGGCTCTTGGGGACTTAAAAAAAAAAAAAAAAAAAAAAAAAAAAAAAAAAAAAAAAAAAAAAAAAAAAAAAAAAAAAAAATGTGTGATTGAGTTGTGTGTGTGTATTTGTGTGTCTGTTCTAGGTTCCCGTCCACCGTGTGGTCTCTGTGTGTCGGAGCACAGTGATCCGGTGGTGGACGGTTTGAGCAAATAGCTCGCGGCTTGCGGTTCCCCGGTGGCCCGATCCCTCTCGCCTCGTTGTCATTGTGCCGCTCTTGCGACCGGATCGCTTACTGGTGAATGCTGTCCATCGTGGGGCTGGTCCTCGGCGGGGAAATGGCCGGATCTCGCGGCTGGGGGCCGCTGAGCGTCGACGAATGAGTTTAATATCCACAAGTTGTCTCACTTGCTGTGAACTCCCCTTCCAAGTGTCTTTGTTCGCTTGGCAGGGGAGTAATTCATACATCATCTATGTATTTTTTTAAAATGAGATCAATAAACGGGGGGTTGAGGTTGGGTTTTACCCAACTCTTGGCCTCTCATACTAAGAGAAAGTTGTGTGCTGTGCGACAGTCACACCAGATTTTTAAATTTATTACCTTCTTTTTATTTTTCGATTTGCCTTGCGTCATTTTCTTTTCGCCTTTTGCTTGTTTCGGGGATTCTTTTTTCTTCGCTTGCTTTTTAGATTGCTCATTAGAGTTTCGGGTCTCCGGGGCCTGAGATGCAATTAAATTTTGATCGGTCAGGTGACTGTTAGAGATTCCTACTTCTTCCGATTCGCATTCTAACGATGGACGATTGAAATAATGCAATTTATATTTTTCTCCATCTAACTCGATTTCGTCCTTTGTAAAATCCCATTTACCTTTTAATTCGCGTAATAGTTTTATTCCCCATATGGTATTGAATCCATTGCTCAGTGGGTACACTATGTGTTTGACTAATCTATTATTAAATTTAATAAAGACTACTTCGTCTAGTGTTGTTTCACTGGTTAATGCACTGATTTCGGTTACCTCTCTATACTTCTTTATACTTTGTACTAGGTGTGGCGAAATAATATTACAACTGCTACCAGAGTCTAGTAATATTTTTAGATTCGGTTTAACTTTTATATAAGGCAAACTACTTAGGTATTCATTTTCTCCATTTTTATTTATTTCTTGTCCGGGGGATCGTCTGATTCCTTGCCCGTCTCTAAAAAATGATTCTGTCTCTGATTTTGATTATTTCTACTTGGTGGACATGTTTGTGTGGACATAGGGGTAGGAGGTGGCTGGGGATTCGCGTTCTGACCATGTTGCTTGAAATTAGCATTACTTCTATTTGAGTTATGGTTCCTGTAATAATTATTTTTATAATTATTATTATATTTATTATTATAATCTCTCCTATTGAAATTATTATTATTTGGGTTATTTGAATTTTGTTTTGGAATAGCACCCTTCCTTTCACTAACCAATGCGTTTGTTTTATTTAGAATGTAATCATATATTTCGTTTATACAATTTAAGTTTTGCGCTAAGACTTGCGATTGAGTTGGCTCTTTGAGTATTCTAATGAATATATCAGCCGCTTCTCTCTTAAAAATATTTATTAAAACTTGTTTTTCCTCATTTGGTTTGTTACTATTTGATATTTCTGATGCATATTCCTGTGTGAGCTTATTTATTAAGTCAAATGTTTTCTCTATTCCCAAATTTCTGTTTAATAATTCATATAATTCCCTTTTTATTGTGAACTCGTTTTTATGTCCTTTAAATAATCTTTGCAAATGTGCCTTTAACTCTACCCATGTACCTGCTTGTATGCTACCTATTTTTACTTTCTCTTACCTATGTATATATGTATATATATATAGAGAGAAAGTATTGGATTCATGTCAAAAATTCGATGTCGAGATTTTGATGGATCTTCACGTTTTGAGGTCCCCTGAATCCAAAAAAGTGGTTTTCGCGACATGGTCTGTCTGTGTGTGTGTGTGTGGGTGTGTGTGTGTGTGTTCAATTTTAAGCATGAAGGAATTGAGCTAGGAGGTTGAAATTTTATATTTAAGTTAAACACCCCCGGGACCGGAAAAATAAGCTTTTAATCAAAATCGGCCAAAGAGTACTAGTACTTTACTGATGTACTTTTTCAGTTTTTTTCGATTTTTTCAAAATTCGCTCCAACGATTTTTTTTAAAATTCAAAAATCAATTATTTTTTAGATGCTCTTTAAAATGTATATTCTCATTTTGCGATTGAAATCTTCTGAAGACCACTTTACTCTTGTATTTCATAGGGAAGGATAGGAGAAATGGTTGCCATGGTAACAAAATATAAATATTTTCCCATACTTATAAATTTTACATCTTGAATTCAATTGTACCCTACTGTCGGGAACTAAATATATGTCGACACAAAAAATCTGGTGTGACAAGCACAGAACACAACTTTCGATTACCGAAGGTAAGAGAAAGTTGTGTGCTGTGCGCCAGTCACACCAGATTTTTTCCTTGGCTTTTCCTTTAATTTGATTTTTTTTTTTTTTTCTTTTTATTCTTGGCTGTTGGCCAGAGGCCATCCCGCCATAAAAAATTCATACAATATAAAAAATATAGGTTATACAAAACATTTTACAAAATATTGTGTATAAAAACAAAAACGAACATATAATTTGATTTCTTATATAGATTCCTAGTAAACTTTGTTGTGCTGCTGGCAATTCATTTCCTATATTTGCTAGTACAATATCTACAGCATCTAAGAATTGTTTGAGTGTGTTTGGATCCCCTTCAAAAGTTGGGATTAAACTCAACATGTCCTTTGCATTAAGTAAAGCCATTTTTATTATTTAATAAAATAATAATGCGGAAACAAAATTTTGTGGGTCCTTAACGGAGGATTTCCGGGACTTTTTCACTTTGTTGTCAATCCTACCTTTTGTTGACTTCTCAGTTGACTGCGCCCTTCAGGAAAGAATTTCCTTAGTATTTGTGATGCCGCCTTCTGTTTGCTCGATTGACGAATTGTTGCCTCGTGGAGGTTGTCTCGACGTCCACAGATGAGGTGGTTTGATGTACGAACGAGTTGCCGGGGCTGGTTTGAGTAGTCGGTCCTCGGGTGTCGTAAATCTTAGAAAAGAACCTTCCGTGTACACACGAAAGTCGATCGTGCAGAAGAGGTGTAGTATTGATGCGTCCAGTTGTATAATGATATTCCTGGATGGTTCACTACCGTATTCTGTCACGTGGTACTGCCGAGATGCACTTAGTACTTTTGTCTAGTACTACTGTTGCACTACCGTATGCCAATACTGCGTGATCCTACCGACTAAGCCAGTTATATTATTGGGTTTTGAAATTACGTAAAAAAAAAAATAAACTTTTATTTTTTATTACACAATTTTACAAAATTTGGAGTCGTGAATTCGTACATTTGAAAAGTCAATTTTGGTTGGTAGAAAATCACATGTGGATTTGTTGGTTGACAATTTGAAAAAGCTCGGTCGATCGACATGCGACCTATATTTATAGACTTTTGTCTTGCAGCACGTAGGCTGGTTATCATTTCTTATCGTTGTCGATTCAGTGTGTTTTTAATACATCACAATACATTTGAAAGAGCATCAAAAAAATAATTGATTTTTGAATTTTAATCAAAATCGTTAGAGCGAATTTTGAGAAAATCGAAAAAAACTGAAAAAGTACATCAGTAAAGTTCTAGTATTCTTTGGCCGATTTTGTTTAAAAGCTTATTTTCACGCTTCCGGGATGTGTTTAACTTATATATAAAATTTCAACCTCCTAGCTCAATTCCTTCATGCTTAAAATTGAACACACACACACCCACCCACCCACAGACAGACCATGTCGCGAAAACCACTTTTTTGGATTCAGGGGACCTCAAAACGTGAAGATCCATAAAAATCTCGACATCGAATTTTTGACATGAAACCAATACTTTCTCTCTCTATATATATTACATATTTACATAGGTAAGAGAAAGCAAAAAATACTATTATAGCATTTGAAATTCCGTGCTTAACTCAATTTTTAATTTTTTGACGCTTGACCCACTATTGCATAACAGGGTCCAAATATTAGACAAGCAGTTTCCAAACTTAATTTTATTACACCTCCCCGAAAAAAATTTCTTCGCTTCCACACTTATTTTTTTTAACAGAGGTTAAAAAAAATAATAATAATAAAAACTTTATTAGAAAAAAAAAACAAAACTACGATTACCCGAATAATAACAATGTGTTGGCTCCCCCCCCCCAAGGGCGGATACAAGGGGGGGGGGGGGGTAAATGGAGTAATTACCCCCCCCCCCGAGACTTGAAAAAAATACCTTTTTTTCGCCAAAAAATTTATTTTTAATGTAAATTTTTAAAAATTAATACTTAAAAATTTGATTTGTATTTATATTCTGCCAATCAAGTACAGAATGTGCCTTTAAATTACCAAAATTATGAAAAAATAATGTGCTTTGGGACGAGCCACACCAGATTACCCCCCCCCCCCCCCCCCCCCCCCCCCCCCGCCCCCTCCCCCCCCCCCCCCCCGGTTGGCAATTATTTATAATTCATTCATATTTTATTTAAATCAAATATCAGATAATTTTTAAATTTTTTATCTGGTGTAATTAAAGCACAGATACAACATTCTCTTACTTGATAATCAAATGTTATGTACTGTGCTATACACAGATTTTTACTTTCTCGTACCCTATATATGTAATATATAGAGAGAGAAAGTATTGGATCATGTCAAAAATTCGATGTCGAGATTTTGATGGATATACATGTTTTGAGGTCCCCTGAGTCCAAAAAAGTGGGTCCCGCAAATTGGTCTGTGTGTGTGTATGTATGTATGTATGTGTGTGTGGACAGATTTTTAACATGAAGGAATTGAGCTACCGGATTGAAATTTTATATTTAACTTAGGACCTTCCCACGCTAAAATAAGCTTTTGAACAAAATCGGCCAAAAAGTACTAGTACTTTACTGATGTACTTTTTCAGTTTTTTTCGATTTTCTCAAAATTCCCTCCAAGGATTTTTTTTAAAATTCATAAATGAACTATTTTTTAGATGCTCTTTAAAATGTATATTCTCATTTTGCCGTTGAAATCTTCTGAAGACCACTTTACTCTTGTTCTTTTAGCATGAAGGAATTGAGCTACCGGATTGAAATTTTATATTTAACTTAGGTACCTTCCCACACGCTCAAAATAAGCTTTTGAAAAAATCGGCCAAAAAGTACTAGTACTTTACTGATGTACTTTTTCAGTTTTTTTCGATTTTCTCAAAATTCCCTCCAAGGATTTTTTTTAAAATTCAAAAATCAATTATTTTTTAGATGCTCTTTAAAATGTATATTCTCATTTTGCCGTTGAAATCTTCTGGAGACCACTTTACTCTTGTTCTTCATAGGAAAGATAGAAATGGTTGCCATGGTAACGGAATTTAAATCTTTTTCTTTTTATTAGATTAAAAATCAATTATTATTTAAATTCCCATTTTTTTACTTTCTCTTACCCTATATATGAAATATATAGAGAGAGAAAGTATTGCGATCATGTCAAAAATTCGATGTCGAGATTTTGATGGATATACATGTTTTGAGGTCCCCTGAGTCCAAAAAAGTGGGTCCCGCAAATTGGTCTGTGTGTGTGTGTGTGTGTGTGTGTGTGTCTGTGTGTCTGTATGTGTGGAACCATTTTTTTAGCATGAAGGAATTGAGCTACCGGATTGAAATTTTATATTTAACTTAGGTACCTTTGAAGAATCTCAAAATAAGCTTTTGAACAAAATCGGCCAAAAAGTACTAGTACTTTACTGATGTACTTTTTCAGTTTTTTTCGATTTTCTCAAAATTCCCTCCAAGGATTTTTTTTAAAATTCATAAATTAACTATTTTTTAGATGCTCTTTAAAATGTATATTCTCATTTTGCCGTTGAAATCTTCTGAAGACCACTTTACTCTTGTTCTTCATAGGAAAGATAGAACTGGTTGCCATGGTAACGGAATTTAAATCTTTTTCTTTTTATTAGATTAAAAATCAATTATTATTTAAATTCCCATTTTTTTTATTTTATTTGTGTCTTTAATTGTTTCCGGGAAAACATATATTACTCTCTCTCTCACTTGCAAACATTATCGCCTGTCTCTCCGCCTTCTCTCATAGGCCTAATGTTAATTTCCTATAGGGATTTGTATGTTAATTTCGATTCAAAGGGGGTCCCCTTTGAAACTTTTTAGGCATTTAAAATTTTTTTCCAATTCTTATGAAATTTTGTATTTATTTACGATTCTCTATTGTGTATAAAATGTCCAAATATGAGATTAAAATTTTGAAAATTAACCATAGTTTATTTGAAGCAGTCAACATTTAAAACAAGTTTGAAACTAAGGTGCTATCGGAAACTAAATATATCTCGAAAAAAATCTGGTGTGACCAGCACAGTGCGCAACTTTCTCTTACCGAAGGGTAAGAGAAAGTTGTGTGCTGTGCGCCAGTCACACCAGATTTTTTTTTTAAATTTTTATCAGTATAAATAGATTCTTATATAGAAAATCTTTCCAAAAAAATTTCATTCAATCATCAATTAAAGATAGTTCAATTCAAATCAATATATGATAGAATTTTTTTATTAAATTTTATTGTTAGGAATTAAAATTTTTCTTTACAATTTCAACAAGTTAAGTCATCCCAATTTGATGCCTATACATTTAGGTTTGAAAGAATACGGAATTGATAATTTAAAAATTTAGTACTTTATTTATGTAACACTCTATACATTTACATTACATTAGGCAATCTATTATATAAAAATGAAATGGGAAAAATGTATGTATGTATGTAAATATGTATGTATATGTTCTATAGAAATCCACAATTTTCAATGAATCCATTTGAAATTAAGTATACATATAGTATATGGCTCTGGGAGTAACGTAGTAATAATTTGAATCTCTTAAATGTTTTGGAAAATTAATTATAATCAGATTTCTTCAATATGGGAACACAAAATCAACAAGTTGGCTAGAAATTAGAGAGCGTCCTTTGTGCTGTGTGAACCAGCTTCCTACCTGACTATGGGCTGGGGGTGGGGGCTAGCAGCAGTTGAAAACGAAGAGAGGACTCAGGTGACTGACCCTTTAAACAGTCATAAACAGACCCTTTTGTGCTGTTCCCAATGGTACCCTCGCCTCGCTTGAATATAAGATCCTTCCTTAACATCTTAACACTTGCATTGCAACAAGAAATATCCCAAATTGGGAATAAACTTGCTCGCCGAAGGCGAGCAAGGGGTCCAGGGGCGCAGCCCCCTGGCTAGGTGGAAAGCCCGCCGAAGGCGGGCTTTGCGACTAGTAATTATATAAAGAAAATAGATAGTCAAAGATTTTTTTTAATTAATTCAATTTCCCTATTATAAAGTATTACACTAGTCGACAAGGTTTTTTTCACAAGATATCTGATTAGTGAACCTAGTGCATTTTTTTATTTTAAATGCTTTTATTTAACTTACTCTTTCAAGGTCACCAACTTTGAGTCTTTGTTAAGGACACTTCCCGATGAGCTAGAGGTGTGAAATTTGATATTTAAGAGTCATTTTTGATGACGCAAATTGTGAGTTGGGTTTTACCAAAATTGACCAAACTAATGTGGTACTTTATTTCACGCATCATGCCTTACTCTATAATAAAAAAGACTAAAAAGTTTAAAATAAAAATATAATAAAAAAAAACTTTTTTTTAAAAAAATGCTTTTATGCTTTTATTTAAATTGAACTAAAAAGAGAGAAATAATTTAATTGTTCTTGTTAAAATTGTTGAATATTTATGACTTAAAATAAAAGTGTGGGGCGCTTCGAAGTGATTCCGAGGCTCTAAATATTAATAAATACAATTCCTTAAGCTATCAATGTGAGCCCCACGCTTTTATTTTAAGTCATAAATATTCAACAATTTTAACAAGAACAATTGCCCACGGGGCGTGGTGTAGAGGTTAGCGTGCTAACCTCATATACCAAACGTCGCGGGTTCGGACCCCAGGCAGTCCGATGATTTTATTTAAGCCATCTGGATACCAGATGGCTTAAATAAAAATGCCTGGACCCTAATATATATAAATTCATAAATAACGGTTATCGTAAATGTCTTATATGGCCTGAGCTGCCGAAAAGACAGTGTGAATGTGTGTGTGAGTGTGAGTGTGAATGAGAAAAAAGTGTGAATGTTTAAAAAAAAAAAAAAAAAAAAAAAAAAAAAAACAAGAACAATTAAATTATTTTTCTCTTTTTAGTTCAATTTAAATAAAAGCATTTTTTTAAAAAAGTTTTTTTTTATTATATTTTTTCACCCTGAATTCAGATATGTAGTTAGAATTTTTCCATCAGGCACAGTTTTAGAGATATAGAGCAAAATAGATTTTGGTCAAAAATGGGCTCTAAAACGGCTTTTATTTAGAATGTTCAAATTATTTTTAACGCCGCACCCCGTCAAATTATGCAGATAGTTAGAATACATATAAATTTTAAGTTTCATCCCAATCGGAGGTCATTTAGACGGTGCCGCAAACGGCTTAAAGTTTCAAAAAATCAAAATTTTCAAGATTTTTTTTGCTTTGGTCACCCCTAATACAATTTTAGATATCCCTGAATGTAAAAACATATATGTACGATATTCTATAGTTCTTTGGCTTTCTAAAAAGCATTCATTCATAAAAATCTGCTAATTATTAACGAAATTATTAACAAAAACGTGAGCAAAGAAAAAACACAAGTACACTCACTGGACGAAAAAAATGGACTTCAATTGAATTAAAAAGCGAACCCTATCCACGAGAAGCTAATGTATCCTCTCTGAGCATCGAGTCACGGGCACTAACTTTATTATATATTATTAAAAAAAATATTTTTTGAATCTCATATCTTTCTTTATACTTGTAAAAGAACAAGAGGTCCATTTTTTTCGTCCAGCGAGTGTACTTGTGTTTTTTCTTTGCTCACGTTTTTGTTAATAATTTCGTTAATAATTAGCAAATTTTTATGAATGAATGCTTTTTAGAAAGCCAAAGAACTATAGAATATCGTACATATATGTTTTTACATTCAGGGATATCTAAAATTGTATTAGGGGGTGACCAAAGCAAAAAAGATCTTGAAAATTTTGATTTTTTGAAACTTTAAGCCGTTTGCGGCACGTCTAAATGACCTCCGATTGGGATGAAACTTAAAATTTATATGTATTCTAACTATCTGCATAATTTGACGGGGTGTCGCGTTAAAAATAATTTGAACATTCTAAATAAAAGCCGTTTTAGAGCCCATTTTTGACCAAAATCTATTTTGCTCTATATCTCTAAAACTGTGCCTGATGGAAAAATTCTAACTACATATCTGAATTCAGGGTGAAAAAATGCACTAGGTTCACTAATCAGATATCTTGTGAAAGAAAAAAAGTTCATTTTTGTCGACTAGTGTTATTAAACAATTTTTCTTTATAAAATACTAGTCGCAAAGCCCCGCCTTCGGCGGGCTTTCCCCTAGCCAGGGGCTACGCCCCTTGGACTCCTTGCGTCGCCTTCGGCGAGCAAGTTTATTCCCAATTTGGGATATTTCTTGTTGCAATGCAAGTGTTAAGATGTTAAGGAAGGATCTTATATTCAAGCGAGGGCGAGGGTACCGGATTGGGAACAGCACAAAGGGTCTGTTTATGACTGTTTAAAGGGTCAGTCACCTGCTTCCTCTCTTCGTTTTTCAACTGCTGCGTAGCCCCCACCCCCAGCCCATAGTCAGGTAGAAGCTGGTTCACACAACATAAAGGACGCTCTCTAATTTCTAGCCAACTTGTTGATTTTGTGTTCCCATATTGAAGAAATTTGATTATAATTAATTTTCCAAAAAATTTAAGAGATTCAAATTATTACTACGTTACTCCCCAGAGCCATGTATTATAGGTGTACTTAATTTCAAATGGATTCATTGAAAATTGTGGATTTCTATAGAACATATACATACATATTTACATACATACATACATTTTTTCCATTTCATTTTTATATATATAGATTA